>SJYW01012166.1:26947-44480 GCA_006410735.1 Raphicerus campestris | reverse complement strand
TGTTGGTGGGAATGCAAACTAGTACAGCCACTATGGAGAACAGTGTGGAGATTCCTTTAAAAATTGCAAATAAAACTGCCTTATGACCCAGCAATCCCACTGCTGGGTATACACACCTAGGAAATCAGAATTAAAAGAGACACATGTACCCCAATATTCATTGTGGCACTGTTTATAATAGCCAGGAAATGGAAACAACCTGGATGTCATCAGCAAATGAATGGATAAGAAAGCTGTGGTACATATACACAATGGAGTATTACCCAGCCATTAAAAAGAATACATCTGAATCAGTTCTAATAAGGTGGATGAAACTGGAGCCAATTATAGAGAGTGAAGTAAGCCAGGAAAAAAAAAAAAAAAACACCAGTACAGTATACTGACACATATATATGGAATTTAGAAAGATGGTAATGATGACCCTGTATGTGAGACAGCAAAAGAGACACAGATGTATAGAATGGACTTTTGTACTCTGAGGGAGAGGAAGAGGGTGGGATGATTTGGGAGAATGGCATTGAAACATGTATACTATCATGTAAGAAATGAAGTGCCAGTCTATGTTCGATACAGGATATAGGATGCTTGGGGCTGGTACACGGGTATGATCCAGAGAGATGATATGGGGCGGAAGGTGGGAGGGAGGTTCAAGATTGGGAGCTCATATACACCCGTGGTGAATTCATGTCAATCTAGGGCAAAATCAATACAGTATTGTAAAGTAATATGAAATAAAAATAAAAAAGCTCAACATTCAGAAAACTAAGATCATGGCATCTCGTCCCATCACTTCATGGGAAATACATGGAGAAGTGTCCAGGGATACCCTCAAGATGGACAGTGTCGGTGTGAGAGAGAGAGAGAGAGGCAGAGAGACCAAGCTCGGGTATGAAGCACTTTATTTTCTCAGGGAGTTTTTATGCCCTGAGTCTGCATGTTAAGGAAGACTAAACAAAAGTTAGTTTCAACATTACATCAGTTTGTCCTTCACAACATCCAGGATGCTTTCTGCATTCTTCTTTGTTTATGAGAGTCTTTTCCATAGTAGATTTTTGTATATAGTCTTCTGGCTTTGGGGCCTACCGACATTTTATGACCTTTTCCTGCAGACTGGGTGAATGTAAAACCTGTTTACTGTAATCTTTTATTTTATTTTTTCATTTTGCCTTGAGCTTAACAGAAAACAGAAAAGTTTCAGTCTCATAGGTTAAAGGTACAGCAGGTTGCAACATAGTAGAAATGTAATAGAAAGGTCAGTTCTTTTGCAGAAGCCACCAGCTAAATTTATACAATTGTCTTACTGTTTCCATACTAGGGCTAATCTCTTATTTTCTAAATACCTAACTATATTAGCAATAGTTTTTATTGTACAGCCTCAGCACATTAAGAGCAAGAACACAGCAAGCAAGCATTGATCCAGTTACAACTTCATAGAATAATATTTTTTTATGTTCTCTAATAGGGCTTCCTCATACCCTGAAGGGCTCTGTGCCTATTAGGGTCTTTTGTGTGTTCAGGTTCTTTTTGCTGTTTATTTGATGCTGTTGTCATCAGTCATGTGCATCAGTACCAAGGGCGTAAACACATGTGTCAAGCAAACTAAAATGCTAGCAAAAGGGGTTTAGATTGAAATAATCTTCCTATCCCGGAAAATCTTATAGGATGCCACTGCCCAGGGATATATTGATTAAAGTTTTAAGTGGATTTTGTTTGGAAAGAGATGGGGAGCAGTCTAGTATAGCAAGCATCAGAAAGATATATATCATCTTTAAGTTGAGTGCCAGGGCAGCTTTTCAAAATCCCTGAAGTCCTGATCCGCCTTGCTTGTCAGATCTTCTCCTCATGACCTTGTCATGGATGGGATCTCGTGTGCTGGCTCCCAGCAGGGAAGCAGTGGAAACAGTGTTAGATTTTGTGTGTGTGTGGGGGGGGGGGGTCCAAAATCACTGCAGATGGTGATTGCAGCCATGAATTTAAAAGATACTTACTTCTTGGAAGGAAAGCTATGACCAACTTAGATAGTATATTCAAAAGCAGAGACATTACTTTGGCAACTAAGGTCCATCTAATCAAGGCTATGGTTTTTCCAGTAGTCATGTATGGATGTGAGAGTTGGACTGTGAAGAAAGCTTAGCACCAAAGAACTGATGCTTTTGAACTGTGGTGTTGGAGAAGACTCTTGAGAGTTCCTTGGACTGCAAGGAGATCCAACCAGTCCATTCTAAAGGAGATCAGCCTTGGGATTTCTTTGGAAGGAATGATGTTAAAGCTGAAACTCCAGTACTTTGGCCACCTCATGCAAAGAATTGACTTACTGGAAAAGACTCTGATGCTTGGAGGGCTTGGGGGCAGGAGGAGAAGAGGATGACAGAGGATGAGATGGCTGGATGGCATCACTGGAACTATGGACGTGAGTTTGAGTGAACTCTGGGAGTTGGTGATGGACAGGGAGGCCTGGCGTGCTGTGATTCATGGGGTCACAAAGAGTTGGACATGACTGAGCGAATGAACTGACTGACTGAGTAAGAACAAAAGAGACATAAGCTTCATCTCCTCTCTGAATCCATTAGTAACTGAATCTATCCCACAATCAACAATATATAAATTCATGGGCACTTATTAAATAAAATAACTGAGGCAAATTTTATGTCTATCCATCCATTCATGTATGTATTCTTCTATTCATCTACCCACCCATTTATCCAGTCATTCACCTACCTATCCATCTGACTAATATTATTAAGCCTCAATTAGAAAGAGGTTATGTCCTTTACTTTTTTGTAGATTATTTGGTAAGTTATTGAATACCTATGAGCCCTAAGTTCCTTCTCTAAATCGTTGGGATAAAAATAGTATCTTTCTCATTGAGATTTTGTGAGAATTATTAATAAATGAGGTCATTCATTAAAATTACTTGCATAGTATCTAGGACAGAAAAGTTCAATAAGTGGTTTATTATTATAATAAATGTAATAGTTATAGTTTGTAAAATATAATTTCAAAATCGATAAAGTGTTACAAATTATAAAGTTTTACAAAAAATATAAATGTAAAATCTATAAGGTTTTACATTCTATAAAATACTTGTGTATGCCTTTGCTTATCTTGAAGTTATATCACTGCCCAATTATCCAATAAAATAATTTTCCAGGAATGATAGAACAATCAGCAGAGCATTTTTATAGCCTTGGACTAAACCAAGATAGAAAACACACTTTTCCCTTCTAGTGGTAGAAGTCTTAGATTAAAGCAATTCTGACATATTGAATAGATCTTACTGTCTTGAAAAGGTTTCTGACTGTCAAGGAATATGCATTTCTGTCCCAAATCTGAGAGAAAATTTGACACTGAGGAAACCATTCAATCTTTCTAGGCCTCCTTTATTTTTCACCTGGCAAAAAAATGCTAAATAGTATGATATGTAGTTTTTTTTTTTCAGTATTGAAGCCACTTGAAGCACATATAGATTCCATCTGTCTCTGAAAGAAAGTGAAAGTTGCTCAGTGTGTGTCCGACTTTTTGTAACTCCATGGACTATACAGCCTATGGAATTCTCCAGGCCAGAATACTGGAGTGGGTGGCATAACTTTTACCTTCTCCAGGGGATCTTCCCAACCAGGGGTCTAACCCAGGTCTCCTGCATTGCTGGCAGATTCTTTACCAGCTGAGTGTGCAAAAAGGAAGCCCAGGAACATTGCAGTGGGTAGACTATCCCTTCTCCAGAAGATCTTCTGGACCCGTGAATTGAACTGGGGTCTTCTGCATTGCAGAAGGATTCTTCACCAACTGAGCTATCNACATCATGAGAAGTGCTGGGCTGGAGGAAGCACAAGCTGGAATCAAGATTGCAGGGAGAAATATCAATAACCTCAGATATGCAGATGACAGCACCCTTATGGCAGAAAGTTAAGAAGACTTAAAGAGTCTCTTGATGAAAGTGAAAGAGGATAGAGAAAAATAGTGGCTTAAAAACCAACATTCAGCAAAGATCATGGCATGAGGTCCCATCACTTCATGGTGACTGAACTGAAATCGAAAGTTTATTGTTGAATCATGCAAAGACGCCTGAATTCTTGGCCCCCGGAGGAGAAGAATTCAATCTGGGGTCAAACATGATGCTTGATCACTCAGAGCTTTTGTGTAATAAAGTTTTATTAAAGTATAAATAAACAGATAAATCTTCTGACATAGGCATCATTAGGGAGCAGAAAGAGTACCCCCCCCTGCTAGTCTTCAGCTGGATGTTATATAGTCACTAACAGTATGTTAATGAAAGAAAGGAATGTCTTAAAACTCAGAATGACACCAGGCCCCTCACCCATAAGATGCATTTTGGGATAATCTTGGCACCAAGTGGTTCATCCTGGGCCATAAAATGGTGAACTTGAATCTTGAAGAAGGGCAGATAACCATACAAATAGTTTCATTTACATAGATTAGGGGAACAATACCTGAATATAACAGACTGGTTTGTCAAGTAGGTTCTGAGCCAGGAGGCTGAACACACTTGAAGATAGAGTTGGGGGTAAATACATAGTACATTAGTATNAACCATACAAATAGTTTCATTTACATAGATTAGGGGAACAATACCTGAATATAACAGACTGGTTTGTCAAGTAGGTTCTGAGCCAGGAGGCTGAACACACTTGAAGATAGAGTTGGGGGTAAATACATAGTACATTAGTATAGCTTAAGATAAACACTTCCATAAGAGAAATGCATTGGTTATCTCTAGGTTTGAGAATAGTTAACTTCAGGCGAAAACAGGTGTCATTATGGAAACATGGTATTTTAAGAGAAACCTCTCTTAAAAAGAAAGCTCTCTCTTTTAAATTTTATAGAGAAGGAAAAAATATTGCTAGTTTTTTTTGTTTTGTTTTGTTTTTTTCCTCCTGCCCCTTAAGAGAGATAAAATGTCTGACACTTGCAGGCTATTCCCTCTGTTTGGAGAACCCTGGCCTTCCTGCCTGTTGCCCTCTCAAAATGAAATGAAATGAGGCAACAATCCAGACTATTTCCCAAGACGTTTTATATTTCAAATATACTTCAGTTCAGTTAAGTCACTCAGTTGTGTCCGACTCTATGTGACCCCATGAACAGCAGTACGCCAGGCCTCCCTGTCTATCACCAACTGCCGGAGTCTAGTCAAACCCATGTCCATTGAGTCAGTGAGGCCATCCAACCATCTCTTCCTCTATCGTCCCCTTCCCCTTCTGCCTTCAATCTTTCTCAGCATCAAGGTCTTTTCAAATGAATCAATTCTTTGCATCACGTGGCCAAGGTATTGTAGTTTCAGCTTCAGGGTCAGTACTTCAAATGAACACTTAGAACTGATCTCCTTTAGAATGGACTGGTTGGATCTCCTTGCAGTCAAAGGGACTCTCAAGAGTCTTCTCCAACACCACAGCTAAAAAGTATCAAGTATTTTGGCGCTCAGCTTTATTTATAGTCCAAATCTCACATGCATACATGAGTACTGGAAAAACCATAGACTTGAATAGACAGACCTTGTTGACAAAGTAATGACTCTGCTTTTTAATATGCTGCCTAGGTTGGTTATAATTTTCCTTCTAAGGAGTAAGCATCTTTTAATTTCATGGCTGCAATCACCATCTGCAGTGATTTGGGAGCCCCCCAAAATAAAGTTTGACACTGTTTCCACTGTTTCCCTATCTATTTCGCATGAAATGATGGAACCATGTGCCATGATCTTAGTTTTCTGAATGTTGAGCTTTAAGCCAACATTTTCACTCTCCTCTTTCACTTTCTTCAAGAGGCTCTTTAGTTTTCTTAACTTTCTTCCATAAGGATGATGTCATCTGCATATCTGAGGCTATTGATATTTCTCCCAGCAATCTTGATTCCAGCTTGTGTTTCTTCCAGTCAAGCGTTTCTCTGCATATACATATGCAGATACATATACATATATGAATATACACTGCATATAAGTTAAATAAGCAGGGTGACAATATACAGCCTTGACGTACTCCTTTTCCTATTTGGAACCAGTCTGTTGTTCCATGTCCAGTTCTAACTGTTGCTTCCTGACCTGCATACAGATTTCTCAAGAGGCAGGTCAGGTGATCTGGTATTCCTATCACTCTGAGAATTTTCCAGTTTACTGTGATCTACACAGTCAAAGGCTTTGGCATAGTCAACAAAGCAGAAATAGATGTTTTCCTGGAACTCTCTTGTTTTTTTGATGATCCAGCAGATGGTGATTTGATCTGGTTCCTCTGCTTTTTCTAAAACCAGCTTGAAAATCTGGAAGTTCACAGTTCACGTATTGCTGAAGCCTGGCTTGGAGAATTTTGAGCATTACTTTACTTGCATGTGAAATGAGCATGTGTATGGTAGTTTGAACATTCTTTGCATTGCCTTTCTTTGGAATTGGGATGAAAACTGTCCTTGTCCAGTTTTGTGGCCACTACTGAGTTTTCCAAACTTGCTGACATATTGAGTGTAGCACTTTCACAGCATCATCTTTTAGGATTTGAAATAGTTCAACTGGAATTCCATCACCTCCAGTAGCCTTGTTCAAGGGATGCTTCCTAAAGGTCCACTTGATTTCCCATTCAAGGATGTCTTGCTCTAGGTGAGTATGAGTGATCACACCATCGTGATTATATTGCTCATGAAGATCTTTCTTTGTACATTTCTTCTGTGTAATCTTGCCACCTCTTCTTAATATCTTCTGCTTCTATTAGATCCGTACCATTTCTGTCCTTTATTGAGCCTATCTTTGCATCAAATGTTCCCTTGGTGTCTTTAATTTTCTTGAAGAGATCTCTAGTCTTTCCCAGTCTATTTTTTTCCTCCATTTCTTTGCCTTGATCGCTGAGAAAGGCTTTCTTATATCTCCTTGGTATTCTCGGGAACTGTGCATTCAAATGGGTGTATCTTTCCTTTGCTTTTTGCTTCTCTTCTTTTCATTTCTATTTGTAAATCCTCCTCAGACAGCCATTTTGCTTTTTCACACTTATTTTTCTTGGGGATGGTCTTGATTCTTGTCTCCTGTACAATAACATGAACCTCTGTCTGTAGTTCATCAGGCACTCTGTCTATCAGATCTAGTCCCTTAAATCTATGTCTCACTTCCACTGTATAGTCATAACGGATTTGATTTAGGTTATATCTGAATGGTCTAGTGGTTTTCCCTACTTTCTTCAATTTATGTCTGAATTTGACAATAAGGAGTTCATGATCTGAGCCACAGTCAGGTCCCAGTCTTGTTTTTGCTGACTGTATAGAGGTTCTCCACCTTTGACTGCAAATAATATAATCAATGTGATTTCAATGTTAACCATTTGGTGATGTCCATGTGTAGTCTTCTCTTGTGTTGTTGGAAGATGGTGTTTGCTCTGACCAGCACATTCTTTTGGCAGAACTCTATTAGCCTTTGCTCTGCTTCATTTTGTACTCCAAGGCCAAATTTACCTGTTACTCTAGGTGTTCTTTGACTTCCTACTTTCGTATTCCAGTCCCCTATAATGAAGAGGACATCTTTTGGGGGTGCTGGTTCTTGAAGGTCTTGTAGGTTTCCATAGAACCATTCAACTTCAGCTTCTTCAGCATTACTGGTCGGGGTGTAGACTTGGATTACCATGATATTGAATGGTTTGTCTTGGAGATGAACAGAAATCATTCTGTCGTTTTTGAGATTGCATTCAAGTACTGCATTTTGGACTCTTTTATTGACTATGATGGCTACTCTTTTCTTTTAAGGGATCCCTACCCACAGTAGTAGACATAAAGGTCATAAAGTTAAATTCACCCATTTCAGTCCATCTTAGTTTGCTGAATTCTAGAATGTTGATGGTCACTCTTGCCATCTCCTGTTTAACCACTTCTAATTTGCCTTGATTCTTGGACTTAACATTCCAGGTTCCTATGTAACATTGTTCTTTACAGCATTAAATCTTGCTTCTATCACCAGTCTCATCCACAACTGGGTGCTGTTTTTGCTTTGGCTCCATCCCTTCATTCTTTCTGGAGTTATTTCTCTACTGATCTCCAGTAGCATATTGGACATCTACCAACCTGAAGAGTTCCTCTTTCAGTGTACTATCTTTTTACCTTTTCATACTGTTCATGGGTTTCTCAAGGCAAAAATACTGAAGTAGTTTGCCATTCTCTTCTCCAGTAGTCCACATTCTGTCTGACCTCTCCAACATGACCCATCTGTCCTGGCTGGGCCCACATGGCATGGCTTAGTTTCATTGAGTTAGACAAGGCTGTACTTAGTTTTCTTTAATCTATGATATATTCTTTGTATTTAGTTATTTATGATTACCTTTCAATTTTGAAAGTACCTTGTAGAATATTCGTTTTTAATTTTGTTTGACTTTTTCTCATAATTATATTAGGATTATTAATTTTGGGCAACAATACCATACAGATATAGTGTTTGTACTGTTAACATCAATCATTTTTTACCATAATGTCTGTCAGGTTTCCCTTTTGTGAAATTATTATTCTCTTTTTTATCTTTTAATCTTTGAAAGCAAGTAACTAAGTTTTTCCTCCACTTGAGGTGAACAGTTAATCTCTGCTTTCTAGAGGAAGGAGAATCAAATAATTTTTAGACATATTAAAACCATTCATAAATATTAAATATTTTGATGAAAATGCTTTAAGACTACAAAAATATTCTGTTTCTCCTTAAAGTTTTACCTGTAATTTTTAGCATCCATTAATGGATTTTGCCTGCAGAAACAATTATTTGTGGTGTCTTAGCATCATTTTTCTGATTTACTTAAAGTTAGTGTTTTATTTTTTTGTAAGGAAGATTTACTCCTTATCCATCTAATCACTTCTTTACACTATAGACTTGAAAATATTTATTTTATTCTTCATATTATAATACAATACTATTGTTATTTATTTTGTAGCTCAAATTTTCCATCTTTGGCCATTGGGAGCTGTTTCATTTTGATATCTGTGTTCTTTTGAAGAACAATCCAATTGGTACCAATGGAAATCTTTCCTATGGAAAAGGTTGAGGAGAAGTTGTCAGATGTAATTACTCAGGAGAGTGTGATGTCAGAAAAATGAAAGAGTTTCATAGTTAGTATTTGACAGACATAGCCAAATGCAGGAAGACATCCAAAAAGATAATGTGTAAAAAGCAGCTATTGGGTTTGACAAAACCCATTGGTCAGTGACTTTGGTGAATGTAGTGAAGGGGAAAGAAATAAGTGGAAATTGACTATGATAATGAAAATGAAGAAACAACAAGAATAGCAAATATTAAGATGAGAAGAAATGGATGGCTAAAGTTTATCTTTATATATAAATACTCACCATATAGAGACATAGCTTCACTAGAGGAGAATTATAGGATGGTAGAACTTTATATAAATTCATAACTGAAAAGGAAGTAGAAGTAGAGAGGCTGACTTTGTGAGGGAAAAATAAGTTACATTATAGAACATTGTCTAAGATTTGCAGGGGATACAAAAGAAGCAGGTTTGATCCTTGGGTGAGGAAGATCTGGAAGAGAGCATGGCAATCCTCTCCAGTATTCTTGCCTGGAGAATCCCATGGAAAGAAGAGCCTGATGGGCTACAGTCCATGGGTCTGAAAGAGTTGGACAGGACTGAAACGACTGAACACGTTTGCAAGCATGGATTTTTAACAACTGCAAAAGCAGTTTTATGGAGGCAGGATAACATGGTGGTGGCAGCCTGGGAAGTGGATTCACAGAGATCATGGAGGCAGGAGCAGAGTAGTGACCAGAGCCCCCAGTTCCCAGCATGGAGCCAGAGGAGAGGAAAGGCTGGGGTCAGAATTCAGCTTCAAGGTGGTCAGAAGGTCCTGGGCAGCATATTGGCCCCAGGGTGGCCAGTGGCTGCAGAGACTGGGGAGCCTTCCATTCTGGGCATCCTCCAACATTGACTCCAGCCTCCCTTGGAGCACCTTCCCAGCCACTCCAGCAGGGCCTTTGCCATGAACCTGGGTCACACGTTGACCAATACCCAACAGCCAGTGAAGGCTTACACACTTAACAAGGACAAGCAGTGAGACAACCATTCCTCCAGGCATGCCATCCATCTATGCTGGGCAGGTGAAAGGCATGTTCCTGCTAGTTAGGGCCTAACAAAGCACGGTCTACTGGAGAGGGAATGGCAAACCACTTCAATATTCTTGCCTTGAGAATCCCAGTGAACAGTACGGAAAGGCAAAAAGATGAATTCACCAGGTCTCTAGGTGTCCAATATACTACTGGGGAAGAGTGGAGAAATAGCTACAGAAAGAATAAGAGGCTGATTCAAAGCAGAAAAACTGCCCAGTTGTGATTGTGCCTGGTGGTTAAAGTGAAGTTCAATGCTGTAAATAACAATATTGAATAGGAACCTGTAATGTTACATCTATGAATCAAGGTAAATCGGATGTGGTCAAACAGAAGATGGCAAGAGTGAACACTGACATTTTAGAAATCACTGAACTAAAATGGACTGGAATGGATGAACATTGCAGGCAATAATCCCTTATAAGGAATGAAGTAACCCTCATAATCAATAAGTGTCTGAAATGCTGTACTTGGTTGCAGTCTCAAAAATGCCACAATTATCTTGGTTCATCTCCAAGGTAAACCGTGTAACATCACAGTATTCTAAGTCTATGCCCCAATCATTAGGTGGAAGAAGGTGAAGTTGAACGATTCTATGAAGACCTATAAGAACTAAGTTCCAAGAACTAAGATGGAATCAAGACTGACAGGAGAAATATCAACAATTTTAGATATGCAGACGATATCATACTAATAGCAGAAAGCAAAGAAGAACTAACACCAAGTTCAATTCAGTTCAGTTGCTCAGTCATGTCCTCCTCTTTGTGATCCCATGGACTGCAGCACACCAGGCTTCGCTGTCCATCAGCAACTACCAGAGCTTGCTCAAACTCATGTCCATCAAGTCAGAGATGCCATCCAATCATCTTATCCTCTTTTATCCCTTTTTCCTCCCACTTTCATCTTTCCCCAGCATCAGGGTCTTTTCCAATAAGTCACTTCTTCGTTTCAGGTGGCCAAAGTATTGGAGCTTCAGCTTTAGCATGAGTCCCTCCAATGACTATTCAGGACTGATCTCCTTTAGGATGGACTGGTTGGATCTCCTTGAAGTCCAGAGACTCTCAGGAGTCTTCTTTAACACCACAGTCCAAAAGCATCAGTTCTTCAGCACTCAGTTTTCTTTATAGTTCAACTCTCTCATCCATACATGACTACTGGAAAAACCATAACTTTGACTAGATGGAGCTTTGTCAGCAAAGTAATGTCTCTGCTTTTTAATATGTTGTCTAGGTTAGTCATAGTTTTCCTTCCAAGGAACAAGTGTCTTTTAATTTCATGGCTTTAGTTACCATCTTCAGTGATTTTGGAGCACAAGGAAATAAAGTATGTCACTGTTTCCATTGTTTCCCCATCTTTTTGCCATGAAGTGATGGTACCAGATGCCATGATCTTAAATTTTGAATTCTGAGTTTTAAGCCAACTTTTCCATTCTCCTCTTTCATTTTCATCAAGAGGCTCTTCAGTTCCTCTTGACTTTCTCCCATAAGTTTAGTGTCATCTGCATATCTGAAGTTATTGATATTTCTCCCAACAATTTTTATTCCAGATTGTACTTCATCCAGGTGACATTTCACATGATGTACTCTACATATACATTAAATCAGCAGGATAACAATATACAGCCTTATGTACTCCTTTCCCTATTTGGAACCAATTTGTTGTTCCATGTCTGGTTGTAAGTATTGCTTCTTGATCTACAAGAACTAACACCAAAAAAAAAAAAAAAGTCCTTTTTACCATAGGCAACTGAAATGCAAAAGAAGGAAGTCAAGAGATATCTGTAGTAATAGGCAAACTTGGCCTTGGATTACAAAATGAAGCAGGGCAAAGGTAAATAGAGTTTTGCAAATAGAACACACTGGTCATAGCAAACACCCTGTTCCAACAACACAAGAGATAACTCTACACATGGACATCACCAGGTGGTCAATACCAAAATCAGACTTATTATATTCTTTGCAACCAAAGTTAGAGAAGCTTTATACAGTGACCAGAAACAAGACTGGGACCTGAACTCAGATCATGAGCTCCTTACTGCAAAATTCAGGCTCAAATTGAAAAAAAGTAGGGAAAACCTCTGTGCCATTCAGATATGACCTAAATTAAATCCCTTATGATTATACAATGAAGGTGATGAATAAACTCAAGGGACTAGATGTAGTAGACAGAGTGCCTGAAAAACTATGGATGGAGGTTCATAACTTTGTACAGGTGGTGGTGACCAAAATCATCCACAAGCAAAAAGAAATGCAAAAAGGTTGCCTGAGGAAGCCTCACACATAGCTGAGAACAGAAGAAAAGTCAAAGACAAAAGATAAAGGGAAAGAAATATATACCCAACTGAAGACACAGTTTCAGAGACTAGCAGGGAGAGATAAGAAAGCCTTCATAAGTCAATAATGCAAAGAATAGAGGTAAACGATAGAATGGAAAAGACTAGAGAGTACTCTTGCCTGGGAAATCCCATGGACGGAGGGGCCTGGTAGGCTACAGTCCATGGGGCTGCTAAGGGCGACTTCACTTTCATGCATTGGAGAAGGAAATGGCAACCCACTCCAGTGTTTTTGCCTGGAGAATCCAAAGGACAGCGGAGCGTGGTTGGCTTCTATATATGGGGTCGCACAGAGTCAGATACGACTGATGCAACTTAGCAGCAGCAGCAGAGATCTCTTTAAGAAAACTGCAGATATCAAGGGAACATTTCATGCAAAGATACGCACAATAAAGGACAAGAATGGCAAAGAAATAACAGAAGCAGAAAATATTAAGGAGAGGTGGCAAGAATACATAGAAGAATTGTACCAAAAAATCTTTATGACCCAGATAATCATGAATGTGTACTATTCATCTTGGGCCAGACATCCTGGAGTGTGAAGTCAAGTGGGCTTTAGAAATCATTACTACCAAAAAGCTAGTGGAGGTGATGGATTTCCAGCTGAGTTCAGTTCAGTTGCTCAGTCGTATCCGATTCTTTGCGACCCCATGAATCGCAGCACTCCAGGCCTCCCTGTTCATCACCATCTCTTGGAGTTCACTCAGACTCACGTCCATCAAGTCCGTGATGCCATCCAGCCATCTCATCCTCGGTCGTCCCCTTCTCCTCCTGCCCCCAATCCCTCCCAGCATCAGAGTCTTTTCCAATGAGTCAATTCTTTGCAAGTGAAGCTATTAAAGTGCTGCACTCTATATGTCAGAAAAATTGGAGATCAAACCAGTCAATCCTAAAGGAAATCAACTCTGAATATTCACTGGAAGTACTGGTGTTGAAGCTGAAACTCCAATATTTTGGCCACCTGATAGGAAGAGCCAACTCATTGGAAAAGACCCTGATGCTCAGAAAAAATGAGGGGAAGTGGAAAAGTGGGTGGCAGGGGATGAGATTGTTGGATGGCATCTCTGATTTAATGAACAACAGTTTGAGCAAACTCAGGGAGATAGAGAAGGACAGGGAAGCCTAGCATGTTGCAGTTCATGGGATCACAAATAGTCGGACATGACTTGGCAACTAAATAACAAAAACAACAAATGCATAGATTGTTGATAATTACATCTGATGGCATTTGTTTTCAGTGAAATAATAGTTAAGGGCATATGTTGTAAAGGAGAAGGACACATGTCAAGAAGAAAATCTCAGAAATTTTTATAATGTTGAAAAAAATCTCATGTAGATGAGATAGAAAAACAGATCCTTTTCAATGAGCATTCACCTGAGACCTCATGTCTTACAAAAATTTTGATGATGGCTTAATGTGAGACTCTGAGTGAAAGGGCCTAACCAAGCAATGTCTAGATTCCTGAATCACAGATACATTAAATCTCTCTCTCTTTCTCTCTTTTTTTTTTTTTTTAACTTCTAATAGATAACTAACTACTTGGAAAGAGCAGCTTTTTTTTGACTTGAGGGAAATTTCTGGGGAGCCATACAGCTAAAAGCTGTCAGTGGCAGGCATGGCAGCTGAGGAAATAAAAGCCATGTTCCGAAGGAAACATCTAGGTAGAGCATCATAGCCTACTTGATGTCAGAATATTGGTATTCACAAGAATAGAGAGCACATAAATATGCAGAAAGCAACTTGAGTAAGAAAGTCAGAAGTGGATAAGAAGTGAGCTTAACAGTAATTAGAGAATTAAATAAATTATGAGCTTTTGATATAAGATAGATATAGTCTTCTTCATTGATGATATTGTCTAGAAATAAAAAAACAATTGACTGCAGATAAATGCTGTTAACAAGACTTTGCAAATTTGAGTATATGTGTGAGAGAAGTCAGGAATAAACAGTTGAGGAGAAAAAGATTGTATAGACAGGTAGTATATCTCAAAAGAGAATAAGCCTCTTAAATAGTGTAAAATTAAAGTCTTAAATTAAAAGTAATCTTGAGATGGTAAAAAAAAAAAAAGTTAATGCATTTTCTGGCCCCATGATATAGATGAATGATTGGATTCATTCAAGAACATTGCAGAAAAAGCACTGTCAAGAAGGAAGAACATATTTATATTTTCGGTTGAGGTAAGGAAATGAAAGGCTCTGCATAAAGAGCAATGCCTAGTTTTTTTTTTTTTTTTGCTGTTGTTGTTTGTTTTCTTTCTTCAAAAGCTTGTGTGTGTGTGTGTGTGTGTGTGTGTGTGTGTGTGTGTGTGTGTGTTTTAATGAGAGTGTAGATGGTGGCAGGTGCTTATGATTACTGGGAGAAACTAGAAGTATAGACATGAGTTTGGAAGACTCTAGGAAATTTAAGTGTAACTTTCATAAAAGTACAGGGAAGAAAGACAGGTGAAATGGATTAATCTCCCCAAATCCAAACTTTAGGACAAGTGTTTCAGTATTTTCATTCAGAAAACTGAGATCATGGCATCTGGTCCCATCACTTCATGGGAAATAGATAGAGAAACAGTGGAAACAGTGTCAGACTTTATTTTGTTGGGCTCCAAAATCACTGCAGATGGTGACTGCCACCATGAAATTAAAAGACTTGTTCCTTGGAAGAAAAGTTACGGCCAACCTAGACAGCATATTAAAAGCAGAGACATTACTTTATCAACAAAAGTCCATCTAGCCAAAGCTATGGGTTTCTAGTAGTCATATATGGATGTGAGAGTTGGACTATAAAGAAAGCTGAATGCCAAAGAATCCATGCTTTCGAACTGTGGTGTTGGAGAAGACTCATGAGAGTCCCTTGGACTGCAAGGAGATCCAACCAGTCCATCCTAAAGGAAATCAGTCCTGAATATACATTGGAAGGACTGATGCTGAATCTGAAACTCCAATACTTTGGCCAGCTGATGTGAAGAACTGACTCATTGGAAAAAAACCCTGATGCTAGGAAAGATTGAACACAGGAAGAGAAGGGGATGACAGAGGATGAGATGGTTGGATGGCATCACTGACATGACGGGCATGAGTTTCATTAGGCTCTTTGTGTTGGTGATGGACAGCAAAGCCTGGCATGCTGCAGTCCATGGGGTCGCATAGAGTCAGATACAACTAAGTGACTGAACGGAACTGAACTGATATTTTCTTTTAACCATAAATATCTGGAAAGACCCAGAGGAAATACTCAGGAGACTGGTTCTGGAATTGTCCTCTGTGGATACACACATTCTGAATAACAGTAATATTCCAGTAACTTAATGCCTTTTTCCAGTATGTAATAGCAGTAATGTAAAGGGAATAGTACTGAAGGCCTCTATACTCCATTCTTTTCTGCTTACATTTTTCTTCCCACCAAAAATATGCTGGTGTGTGTATGTGTATGTGCATGCATTGCTTGAATTTCAAAGGTCAAGAAGTGGTCCATACTTAGGAGATTTGGGCAACCACTTTTCATGACACTGGTGACATTGAATTTTGGTCCATTTTCAAAGTGACCCAAAACCTGTGAATTTTGAGTAGGGTACAAAACAAGAGAAGACTCTGCAACAGATTCATGTTGCTTTACAAGCTATTTTGCTGCTTGGGCCATAGGGACTTAAAATTGCTTGAAGTTTCAGTGGCTGCTGTTTAGAGCATTTGGCAGACCTCATAGGTAAATTGTAGTGCGGGCCCATAGATTTTCAGAGAAAAGCTTTGCTATCTTCTCTGGATAACTATTTTCATCTTGAGAAACAGCTCTTAGTTGGCTACTAGGCCTTTGTACAGAAAGAGCACTTAAACATGCCCCCCCCAATTACCATGTGGCCTGAGCTGCTCATCATGAATTGGATTTTTTCTGACCCAACAAGCCACAAACTTTGATGTGCACAGCAGCAATCCATTAACAAATGGAAGTAATACATACATGATCAGGCCTAAGCAGGCCCTGAAGGCAGAAGTGAATTGTTNTAAGAATAAACCTAAAGAAAAAGGTGAAAGACCTATAGGCTGATAATTATAAAACATTGATAAAGGAAATTGAAAATGATTTAAAGAAATGGAAAGATACTGCATCCTCTTGGATTGGAAGAATTAATGTTAAAATGGCCATAATATCCAAATAAGTCTGTAGATTTAATGGAGTCCCTAACATATTTCCCATATTTTTAGCAAGCTTAGATCAAACAATTCTATACTTTATATGGAGACATAAAAGATCAAAAATTGCAAAACCAATCTTGAGGATAAAGGACAAAGCTGTAAACATAACCAGACAATACTACAAAGACTTCAGACAGTACCACAAAGCTAGAGCAATTGAAATAGCGTCGTGTTGGCATGGAAACAGCCAAATATATCAATGAAATAGAATAGAGGTTTCAGAAATAAACACACATTTATAGTCAATTATCTTCAAACAGGGGTTAAGAATATACAATGGGAGAAAGACAGTGTCTTTGGCAAATGGTATTGGGAAAGCTGGAAAGTCACATGTAAATCAATTAATTAGAATAATCCATACACAAAAATAAACTCAAAATGACTTAAAGATTTAAATATGACAGGACATCATAAAACTCCTAGAAGAAAACATAGGCAAAATATTCTTTGTCATGAACTGTAAAAATGTTTTCTTAACTCAGTCTCCCAAGGCTATAGAAATAAAGGCAAAAATAAATAAATGGGACCTAATCAAACTTTGAAGATTTTGTGTGGCAAAGGAAACCAGAAATGAAAAAAAAAAAAAAAAAAACAGACTGGAAGAAAATATTTGCCACTGGATGCAACCAACAAGGGCTTGATTTCCAAAATATACAAACAGTTCATACAGCTAAATAACAACATAAAAGGGGAAAAGAATATCAGGAGACCTAAACAAGTATTAATCCAAAGAAGACATGCATATGAACAATAGGCCCATGAAAAATGCTCAACATGACTAATTACCAGATAAATAAAAATCAAAGCAACAATAAGGTATTGCCTCATACTTGTCAGAGTGACCACTGCTATAATATCAACAAACAATAAATGATGGAAAAGTTGTGAAAAATGGAACCCTCCTAAATTGTTGGTTGGAATGTAGGTTGGCATAGTCACTATGG
>SJYW01012166.1:0-19875 GCA_006410735.1 Raphicerus campestris | reverse complement strand
AAAAAAAAAAAAAAAAAAAACAGACTGGAAGAAAATATTTGCCACTGGATGCAACCAACAAGGGCTTGATTTCCAAAATATACAAACAGTTCATACAGCTAAATAACAACATAAAAGGGGAAAAGAATATCAGGAGACCTAAACAAGTATTAATCCAAAGAAGACATGCATATGAACAATAGGCCCATGAAAAATGCTCAACATGACTAATTACCAGATAAATAAAAATCAAAGCAACAATAAGGTATTGCCTCATACTTGTCAGAGTGACCACTGCTATAATATCAACAAACAATAAATGATGGAAAAGTTGTGAAAAATGGAACCCTCCTAAATTGTTGGTTGGAATGTAGGTTGGCATAGTCACTATGGCAAACAGTATTGAAGTTACTTAAAAAACTAAAAATAGAGTTATCATATAATAAAAAATAAATCCCTTTCTTGGGAATATATCCAGTGAAAACTTTAATTTGAAAAGACATACACTTCATTGTTTAGAGCAGCACTATTTACCATAGACAAGACATGGAAGCAATGTAAATGTCCATAAACATGCAAATAGATAAAGATGTGGTATATATGTATAATGGAGTATCATTCAACCAAAAATAGTGAACTAATGCCACTGGTAACAACATGGATGAACATACAGATTATCACAGTAAAACTAGTAAGGTAGATGGAGAAAAATAATATATGATATCATTCATATGTTGAATCTAAAATATGATAAAAAGGAACTTATTTACAAAACAGAAACAGACTCACAAACATAGGGAAAAAAAAATACCTTATGGTTACCAAAGGGGTAAGGGGATGAGGGATAAATTAGAAGTTTGGGATTAATATAAAGAAAGCTGAACATCAAAGAATTGATGCTTTTCAACTGTGGTGTTCGAGAAGACTCTTGAGAGTCCCATGAACTGGAAGGAGACCCAATCAGTCAACCCTAAAGGAAATCAGTCCTGAATATTCATTGGAAGGACTGATGTTGAAGCTGAAACTCCAATACCTTGACCATCTGATACACAAAACTGACTCATTTGAAAAGACTCTGATGCTGGGAAAGATTGAAGGCGGGAGGAGTAGGGGACGACAGAGGATAAAATGGTTGGATGGCACCACTGTCTCAGTGGACACCGACTCAATAAACTCTGGGAGTTGCTAATTGACAGGGTGGCCTGGCATGCTGCAGTCCATGGGGTTGCAAAGACTGAGCAACTGAACTGAACTGATTGATACGTAAAATATATTACCAACAGGCTCTATTTTATAATACTGGAAACTATATTCAATATGGTTCACTTCAGCGACTGAAGTGAACTGAACTGATGTACCACATTTTCTTTATGCATCCATCCATGCATCCATCGATGGACATCTAGCTTACTACCATGTCCTACTTGCTGTAAATAATGATGCAGTGAACACTGGGGTAAATGTGTTGTTTAGAATTGTGATTTGCTCAGGGCATATGCCCAGGAGTGGGATTGTTGTGTCATGTGGAAAGTTTATTCCTAGTTGGTTTTTTTTTTTTTTAAGGAATATTCATAATATTCTCCATAATGATTGTATCAGTTTACATTGCCACCAACATTTCAAGCAGATTCCCTTTTCTCCACATCCTCTCCAGCACTATGTGTTTGTAGTTTTTTGATGATGGTCATTCTGACTGGTGTGAGGTGATACCTCAGTGTAGCTTTGATTTCCATTTTTCTAATAACTAGTGGTGATGAGCATCTTTTCATGTGTATATTGACCATCTGTATGAATTATTTGGAGAAAATGCCTGTTTAAGACTTTGGCTCATTTTCTGATTGGGATGTTTGTTTTTCTGACATTGATCTGTTATATTTTAGAGACTAATCTCTTTGTCATTTTCTTCATTTGCAATTATTTTCTCCCCATTCTAAGAGTTGTCTTTTAATCTTATTTACTGTTTCCTTTGGCATGCAAAAACGCTTAAGTGTGATTCAGTCCCATTTGCTAATTTTTGTTTTTATTTCCTTTATTCTAGAAGGTGTATCAAAGAGGATCTTGCTGTTGTTTTTGTCAAAGAGTGTACTGCCTATGTTTTCCATTAAGAGCTTTTGTTGTTGTTGTTGTTGTTTTGCCTTACATTTAAGCCTTTAATCCATTTTGGGGTTTATTTTTATGTATGGTGTTAGAAAGTGTTCTGACTTCATCCCTTTACATGTAGTTGTCCAGTTTTCTTAGCAATAATTATTAAAGAAGCTGTCTTTTCCCCATTGTAAATTCTTGCCTCCAGTGTCAAAGATAAGGTGCCCCATAGGTGCATGGTTTATCTCTGGGCTTTTTTCTTATTTCATTTGTCCTATATTTCTGCTTTTGTGCCAGTACCATACTATCCTTACAACTATAGCTTTTTTAGTATAGTCTGCCAGCATAGAGGTCTATTCTTTCAGCTCAATTTTTCTTTCTCAAGATTGCTTTGGCTATTTGAGGTCTCTTCTATTTCTATGCAAATTGTTAAGTTTTTATTCTAGTTCTGTGAAAAATTTCCATTGGTAGTTTGATAGAGA
Organism: Raphicerus campestris; assembly: GCA_006410735.1. Taxonomy (NCBI): domain Eukaryota; kingdom Metazoa; phylum Chordata; class Mammalia; order Artiodactyla; family Bovidae; genus Raphicerus; species Raphicerus campestris. The sequence continues at coordinate 17,332 of SJYW01012166.1, read as the reverse complement.
ATGCATTAAATCTGAAGATTCTTTTGGATAGTATAGCAATTTTCACAATGTCTACTTTTCCAATTAAAGGACATAGCATATCTTTCTAGCTGTTTGTGTCATTTTTAATTTTTTTAACTGGTATCTTACTGTTTTCTTCATGCAGATATTTGGTCCCTTTATGTAGGTTTATTCCCAGGTATTTGATTATTTTTGTTGCAGTGATGAATGAGATTATTTCCTTAATTTATTTATCTGATTTTTCATTGTTAGTGTATAAGAATGCAAGGGATCTTGTGTATTAATTTTATATCCTATGATTTTCCTATATTCATTGATTACCTCTAGTAACATTCTAGTGACATCTTTAGGGTTTTCTTTGTATAGCATCATGTCATCAGCAAACAGCGAGAGTTTTACTTCTTTTTTTCTAATCTGGGATTCTTTCCTTTTACTTTTCTGATTGCCAAAAATATGCTGAATAATAGTGAAGAAAGTGGGCGCCCTTGTCTTGATCTGGATCTTTGAAGAGATGCTTTTGCTATTTCACTGCTGAGAATAACATTTGCTGTGGGCTTGTCATATATGATCTTTTTGTTAAGGTAGTTTTCTTCTATGTCTACCTTCTGGAGAGTTTTTACATTAAATGGGTGTTGAATTTTGTTAAAAGCTTTCTCTGCATGTACTGAGATCATATATATTTTTTTTAAGTTTAAGTTTGTTAATATGATGTATCACATTGATTGATTTGTATATATTGAAGAAACCTTCCAACACTGAGATAAACCTGATTTAATCATGGTGTATTATTCTTTTAATGTGCTGTTAGATTCTGTTTACTGGAAGTTTGTTGAAGATTTTTTTCATCTGTGTTCATTAGCAATATTTGCCTATAATTTTCTTTTTTGGTGATATGTCTGTCTGGTTTTGTTATTGGGGTGATGGTGACCTCATTGAATAAATTTGGAAGTTTCCCTTTCTCTGAAATTTTCCAGAAGAGATTGAGCAATTAAGTGTTAACTCTTATCTAAAAGTTAGATAGAATACACCTGTAAAGTCATCTAGCTCTGGGCTTTTGATTGTTGGGAGATTTTTAAAGTTTATTTTATCTGATATGAGTATTGTATGCTAACTTACTTTTAATTTCCACTTCCATGGAAAACCTTTTTTGATTCCTTCACTTTCAATTTGTATGTGTTCCTAGGTCTGAAGGGAGTCTCTTGTAGACAGCATATATACAGATGTTGCTTTTGTATCCTTTCAGCCAGGTCATGTCTTTTGGTTGGAGTGTATAGTCCATTTACATTTAAGGCAGTTATTGATATGTATGATCCTACTACCATTCACTTTCTTGTTTTGACTTTTTTTTTTTTAGGTCTTTTCTTTCTCTTGTGTTTCCTTTCTAGAGAAGTCCCTTTAGCATTTGCTGTAAAGTGGGTTTGGTGGTACTTAATTGTCTTAATTTTCCTTATCTATAAAGATTTTAATTTTTCCTTTGAATCTTAATGATATCCTTGCTGAGTAGAGTAAAATTGTTTATAGTTTTTCTTTTTTTTCTTTTTTTTTTTTTCCCTTTCAACACTTTGAAAGGTTGTTGCTGAGCTCTGAAAGATGCCAGGATTCTTGGCCTCCAGAGGAGAGGAATTCAATCCAGGGCCAGTGACGAGGCTTGATCACTCAGAGCTTTTGTGTAATAAAATTGTATCAAAGAGATAGAGAAAGTTTCTGACATACACACCAGAAGGGGGCAGAAATAGTGCGCCCCCACTAGTCTTTAACAGAATTTATATACCTACTAGCAGGTTGCTAATTAGAGAAAGGAAATGTCTCAAAACTCAGAGAGTAACACCAGGCCCCTCATCCACAAAGTGCATTTTGAGATAACATTGGCACAAGGTGAGCCATCCTGGGCCATAAAACAATTGACATGAATCTTGAAGAAAGGCAGGTTTCCAAGCAAATATATAGTCTCAACAACATAGATTAGAAGAACATTTGTATGAATAAAACATACTGATTTGTTGAGCCATTATCAGTTCTGAGTCTTAGGCTGAACTGACTTGAAGAAAGATAGATTTGAGGGTAAATACACGCCTCATTAACATAACTTAAGAAAAAATTCCATAAGAAAAAACACATTGGTTAGTTCAAAGTGTGAGAACAGTTAAGTTGAGGTGGACTGAGATGTCATCATGGCAACACAAAATTTTAAAAGAAATCTTAATTTTGTATAGAGAAGGGGAAATAAATCTGACGCTTATAGTTAGATAGAGATAGATAAAAGAAATATAAAAACCATATGACACTTGCTGCCTATTTCCTCTGTTTGGAGACCCCCTAGCTTTCCTGCCTGTTACCGTCTCAACTTTATTATATCCTGACACTCCTGTCTAGCCTATACAGTTTCTGTTGAAAGATCAACTGCTAGCCTTGTGGGGATCACCTTATATGTTATTTGTTGCATTTCCCTTCCTGCTTTTAACATTTTTTCATTGTGCTTAATTTCTGTTAGCTTGATTAATATGTGTCTTGGTATGTACCTTTGTATTTATTCTGTGTGGGACTGACTAGGCTTCCTGGACTTGAGTGACCACCTCTTTTCCCATATTAAGGATATTTTTTTTACTATAATTTCCTCAAATAGTTTCTTAACCCCTATATTTACTTCTTCTTCTGGATCCCTGTAATTTGAACATTGTTGTGCTTAATTTTATCCAGAGGTATCTGAGACTGCCCTCATTTATTTTCACTCTTTTTTTTTTCTCTTTATTCACCTCTGCTTCAACTATTTCCACCTATCTATTTTCCAAGTCACTTATCCATTTTTCTGCCTCAGTTATTCTGATACTGGTTCTCTTTAGGGTATTTTTTTAACACAGTTATTATATTCTTGAGTGTTGATTTTCTATTCTTTTTTTTCTTCTAGGTCCTTGTTAAACATTTTGTATATCTTCTCAGTCTTTGCCTCTATTCTATTTACCTGTGCATTCATTTCATTTCCAAGATTTTAGTTCATTTTTATTATCATTACTCTGATTTTTTTTTCATGTAGATTGCTTATTCCTCTTCATTTGTTTGGTCTTGTGGGGTTTTACCATGTTTCTTAATCTGGTACACATTTCTCCGTCTTTTTCTTAGCTTTTCTTACTCATAGTTACTATTTTTAGGTCTTCTTTATGCAGGATGCAAGATTGCATTTCCTTTTATTTGTGGATTTTGCACCCAGTGACTGGGGATTATGGACCAGTAGTGCCTTGTGAAATTTTCATGGTTAGGGGGATTGGTGCCTATGTTTGGTTGGTAGAGCTGAAGCTTGTTTCTCTGAAGTGTGGTGCCTCGTTCAGTGGTGTGTTTTTGAGTGTTCAGGGGATAGTATAGCTTTGGGCAGCCTATCTGCTAATGGCTACAGTTGTATTCCTGTTTCATTGATGATTTGTATGAGGCACCCAACATTGAATTTTTCTTGTCTTTGGATGGGCAGGTATTAATGCTGAGATATAAGTCTTTAAGAGAGCTCACACTGATTAATGTTCCATGGGGTTTGAAATTCTCTGATGGTCCAAAGTCCAGGACTTGGATTTCCCAGCTGAGAGATTCATGCCCCACTCCTTACTGTACCACCAAGACTCTACAAGCCACACGGCACAGATGAAAACAGAAAGGAAGAGACAGAGGAAAGAAAAGAAATAAAGCAAAAGGAAGTCAAACAAACATGCAAACAAAAAATGACCAGACATTCAAAGCCCCAAGACAATGATGAAAGTAACACTCAACAGACAATAACACCAAAAGAAACTCACACATTCACAAAGTGAAAAGAAGAGAGAAAGAGAAAAAAAAATACAAAGAATGAAAAAATAACCAAAAAAGATTAGATCATTCAAAACAATAAACAAATTCTTATGTGAAAATGAATGGTAAAATTAAACTAAAAAAAAAAAAAAAAACGGAAACATGGGGGAAATGCAGTACAGCTAAAGAGTACTAGAAAATAGGAAAAATAGAATATAAAATAAATTTATTTTAAAGCAAAAGCTTTTTATAAAGGAAAACTATGTAAAAAAAATCAAAGAGATATAGTAAAAGAAGATGGTGGAGGAGTAAGGCAGGGTGATCACCAGCCTCCCTACAAATACATCAAAAACTCATCAAGATGGGACAAACCAACCTTTGGACAAGATCAGACTATCCCAGGCCTCAAAAGGGGCAAGCTAAGCCCTCTGGAATGAGGGACTGGCCTGAACCATTGAAGTGGGAGTACTGAGTCCAAGATCCCAGATTGCCAGAGAACTCCTAACCCCAGGAAGTTATTAATTACTGAGAACTTCCACGAAGGCCTAAACCTGTGCACAAAGCCTGGTATCACTCAGCTGCCAATAGCATCCAGTGCAGGACACCTCACCCAAACAAAAAGTGAGACAAAAGCACAAAAACAATCATCAGCAGAAAGAATTCCCACAGACCCACAGACAGTCCAAAATATACCACCTCACACAGTCCTGCCTATTAGAGGAAAAAGAAAAAAACAAACACCTCCTCCCACCAGAATACAGTCACAAGTCACTCCTACCATCAAGTCAAAACAAACTACTGAACCAACCTTTCCCATTGAGGGCAAAAACAAAAAGGAAGGAGGAACATGACCCTAAAACCTGGGAAAAGAAGGCCTGAAACAGAGTAACTTAGGGGAAAAGAAAAGAAAAGACAGAGAAATACAGCACAAATGAAAGAACACGTTAGAAACTCACAATACCAAATAAATGAAGAGGAAATAAGCAAATTATCTGAAAAAAAAAAGTATTCAGAATAATGATAGTAAAGATGTTTCAAAGACTTAAAAATAGAATGAAGAAAATGCAAGAAGTAATTAATATGATTAATACAATTAACAAGGTTATAGAATAATTAAGGATTAAACAGAGGTAAATAGCACAATTACTGAAATTAAAAATACTCTGCATGGAACCAACAGTAGAATAACTGAGGCAGAAGAAGGGATAAATGAACTGGATGGTACAATGATAGAAATAATGGCTGAAGAGCAGAATAAAGAAAAAATAATGAAAATAATTGAGAATAGCTTTAGAGACTTCTGGAACAATATTAAATGCTCCAACATTCTAGTTTTCTGGGTCTCAAGAAAGAAGAGAAAAAGAAAGGCACTGAGAAATTTTTTAAGGAGATTACAGTTGAAAACCTTCCCAACATGGAAAAGGAAATAGCCAATCAAGCCCAANAAGGCAGGGTGATCACCAGCCTCCCTACAAATACATCAAAAACTCATCAAGATGGGACAAACCAACCTTTGGACAAGATCAGACTATCCCAGGCCTCAAAAGGGGCAAGCTAAGCCCTCTGGAATGAGGGACTGGCCTGAACCATTGAAGTGGGAGTACTGAGTCCAAGATCCCAGATTGCCAGAGAACTCCTAACCCCAGGAAGTTATTAATTACTGAGAACTTCCACGAAGGCCTAAACCTGTGCACAAAGCCTGGTATCACTCAGCTGCCAATAGCATCCAGTGCAGGACACCTCACCCAAACAAAAAGTGAGACAAAAGCACAAAAACAATCATCAGCAGAAAGAATTCCCACAGACCCACAGACAGTCCAAAATATACCACCTCACACAGTCCTGCCTATTAGAGGAAAAAGAAAAAAACAAACACCTCCTCCCACCAGAATACAGTCACAAGTCACTCCTACCATCAAGTCAAAACAAACTACTGAACCAACCTTTCCCATTGAGGGCAAAAACAAAAAGGAAGGAGGAACATGACCCTAAAACCTGGGAAAAGAAGGCCTGAAACAGAGTAACTTAGGGGAAAAGAAAAGAAAAGACAGAGAAATACAGCACAAATGAAAGAACACGTTAGAAACTCACAATACCAAATAAATGAAGAGGAAATAAGCAAATTATCTGAAAAAAAAAAGTATTCAGAATAATGATAGTAAAGATGTTTCAAAGACTTAAAAATAGAATGAAGAAAATGCAAGAAGTAATTAATATGATTAATACAATTAACAAGGTTATAGAATAATTAAGGATTAAACAGAGGTAAATAGCACAATTACTGAAATTAAAAATACTCTGCATGGAACCAACAGTAGAATAACTGAGGCAGAAGAAGGGATAAATGAACTGGATGGTACAATGATAGAAATAATGGCTGAAGAGCAGAATAAAGAAAAAATAATGAAAATAATTGAGAATAGCTTTAGAGACTTCTGGAACAATATTAAATGCTCCAACATTCTAGTTTTCTGGGTCTCAAGAAAGAAGAGAAAAAGAAAGGCACTGAGAAATTTTTTAAGGAGATTACAGTTGAAAACCTTCCCAACATGGAAAAGGAAATAGCCAATCAAGCCCAAGAAGCATAGAGAGTTTCATACAGGATAACCCAAGGAGAAACATGTCAAGCAACATACTAATCAAGCTAACATAGATTAAACAAAAAGAATATTAAAAGCAGAAAGGGAAAAGCAACAAATAACATATAAAGAAAGCCCATATGATAAACAGCTGATCTTTTTGTAGAAACTCTGCAGGCCAGAAAGGAATGGAAGGACATATTTAAATAACTGAAAGAAAAAGATCCACCACAAAGATTACTCTACTCAGCAAGTGTCTCATTCAAAATTGAAGGAGAAATCAAAAGCTTTACAGATAACCAAAAGAGAACTTAGCACCATGAAACCAGCATTACACCAAATACTAAAGGGACTTATATAGGCAGTAAACACAAGAGAAAGGAAAAACCTACAAAAAGAAAACTAAAACAATCAAGAAAATGCCAATGGAAAAAATATACATAAATAATTACTTTAAATACAAATGGATTAAATGCTTCAACCAAAAGATACAGGCTAGCTTAATAAATGCAAAATCAAGACCCATATGTATGATGTGTAAAAGGGAACTACTTCAGACCTAGAGACACATACAGACTGAAAGTAAAATGATGGAGAAAGTTATTCGATGCAAATGGAAATTTTATAAAAGGCAGAATGGCAATTTCCATTTCAGAAAAAATAGATTAAAATAAAGACTATTATGAGAGATAAAGAGGGTCTGTACATAATGATCAAATTTCAATCCAAGAAGAAGATATAACAATTGTAAAATATTTATACACACAACATAGGAGCAGCTCAATACATAAGGCAAAGAATAACAGACATAAAAGGGGAAATTGACAGTAGCACAATAAATGTACAGAACTTTAACACCCCACTTACACCAATGGACAGATCAACCAAACAGAAAATTTAAGGAAATACAAACTTTAAATGAAACATTAGACCAAATAGACCTAATTGATATCTTCATGACTTTCCATCCAAATGCAGAATACACTTTCTTCACAAGTGTGCAGAGAATATTCTCCAAGAGAGACCAAATCTTGTGTCACAAATCAAGCCTCCGTAAATTTAAGAAAATTAAAATAATATCAAGCATCTTCTCTGCCCACAATGCTAAGAAACTAGATATTAGTTACAGGAACAGAACTGCAAAAAACACAGACACATGGAGATTAAACAATACATTTCTAAGTAATGAAGACAGTACTGAAGAAATAAAAATGGAAATAAAAAGATTCCTAGAAACAAATGACAACAAAACATAACAATCCAAAACCTATGGGATGCATCAAAAGCAGTTCTAAGAGGGAAGTTGGTAGCAATATATACTATCTCAAGAAACAAGAAAAACATCTAATAGACAATCTAATTCTGCACCTAAAGCAGCTGGCAAAAGAAAAGAAAAAAGAAACATAAAGTTAATAAAAGAAAATAAATCATAAATATCAGAGCAGAAACAAGTGAACAAGAAATGAAAGAAACAATAGTAAAGATTGTTGAAACTAAAAGCTGGTTGAGAAGATGAGCAAAATTGCAAATCATACTCATTAACATAAAAGGGATAAAAATCAAGTCAACAAAATTAAGAATGAAAAAGGGGAGGTTACAACAAACAGCAGAAAAATACAAAGGATCACAAGAGACTATCATGAGAAACTATATGCTAATAAAATGGACAACCTGGAGGAAATGGACAGATTCTTAGAAAAGTTCAACCTTCCAAGACTGAGCCAGGAAGAAAGGGAAACTATAAGTAACCCAGTCATAAGCACTGAAATCAAAACTGTCATAAAAAATATCCCCCAAACAAAAACCAAGGGCCTGATGTCTTCCAAGGTGAATTCTATCAAGCATTTAGAGAAGAGCTAATGCCTAGCCTTCTGAAACACTTCAAAAAATTCACAGAGGAAGGAACTCTTCCAAAGTCATTCTATGAGGCCAAAATCATTCTGATAAAAACCAAACAAAAATATTATCAAAGAAAAATTACAGGCCAATATCATTGATGAACATAGATGCAAAAATTGTCAACAAAATTCTAGCAAACAGAACTCAACAACACATTGAAAAGATCATATACACTGATCAAGTCGAGTTTATCCCAGGGATTCAAGGATTCTTCAATATACACAAATCAATCAGTGTGATTCTCCATATTAAAAAATTGAAAGATAAAAACCACATGGTCATCTCAATCGATGCAAAAAAAGCTTTCCACAAAGTTTAGCATCCATTTATGATAAAACTATTCAAAAAATGGGAACAGAAGCAACCTATCTTAACATAATAAAGGCCATATACAACAAACCCACAGCAAACATTATTCTGAATGGGGAGAAACTGAAAGCATTCCCTCTAAGATCAGGAACAAGAAAAGGGTGCCCACTCTCACAACTATTATTCAACATAGCTTTAGAAGTCCTAGCTATAGCAATCAGAGGAGAAAAGTAATAAAATGAATCCAGACCAGAAAAGAAGAAATAAAGCTCTCATTGTTTGCAAATGACAAGATTTTGTACATAGAAAATCCTAAAGATACTATCAGAAGAATCCTAGAACTAATCAGTGAATTTAGTAAAGTCACAAGATAAAAAATCAATACACAGATTTCACTTTCATTCCTATATACTAACAATATAAAATCAGAAAGAGAAATTAAGAAATCAATCCCATTTACCATTATAACAAACAGAATAAAATACCTAAGATTAAACCTACCTAAGGAGACAAAAGAATTGTATACAGAAAACTATAAGACATTGATAAAAAAACCAAAGTCTACATAAACTAGGGTTTCCCTTGTAGCTCAGATGGTAAAACATCTTCCTGTAATGCAGGAGACCTGGGTTCTATCCCTGGGTCAAGAAGATCCCCTGGAGAAGGAAATGGCAACACATTTCAGTATTGCCTGGAGAATCCCATGGACAGAGGACCCTGGCAGGCTATAGTCCATAGGGTCACAAAGAGTGAGACATGACTGAGTCACGAACACACACACACACAGATGGATGGATATTTCATGCTTCTAGGCTGGAAGAATCAATATTGTGAAAGTGACTATACTAACAAGTATAATATACAGATTCAATGATATCCCTATCAAATTATCAATGGCATTTTTCACAGAACTAGAACAAAAATTTCACAGTTCTTATGGAAAAACAAAAGACCCTGAAAGGCCAAAGCCATCTAGAGAAAGAAGAATGGGATGGGAGGAATTAGCCGATTTCAGGCTATACTACAAAGATACAGTCATCAAGAGAGTATGATACTGGCACAAAAAACAGAAGTATAGACCAGTGGAACAGATAGAAATCTCAGAGGTATATCCATGCACCTATGGGGACTTTATCTTTGACAAAGGAGGCAAATATATACAATGGGAAAAAGATTGCCTCTTTAATAAGTGGTGCTGGAAGAATTGGACAACTATGTGTAAAAGAATGAAATTAGAACACTTACTATCAACATACACAAAGATAGACTTAAAATGGATTAAAGACCTAAATTTAACACTAGAAACAATAAAACTCTTAAAAGAAAATATAGGCAGGACACTGTATGATATGTTACAGCAAGATTCTCTNGGGAGAGGATGGGATGATTTGGGAAAATGGCATTGAAACATGTATTATATCACAAATGAAACGAAGTGCCAGTCCAGGTTTGATGCATGATACAGTATGATTGTGACTGGTGCACTGGGATGACCCAGAGGGATGGTATGGGGAGGGAGGTGGGTGGGGGTTCAGGATGGGGAACACATGCACACCCGTGGCAGATTCATGTTGATATATGGCAAAACCAATACAGTATTGTAAAGTAATTAGTCTCCAATTAAAATAAATAAATTTATATTTAAAAAAAAGAAGAATGCCCTCTTATGTCCTCAGTTGCCTTGCCACACAGTGAGTACCAGTCAATCTGCCTACTCAGGAAGTCCTCAGATATCCTGGAAGGTGTCTGGAACTGCTGTTGGTGCTGTGGGGTCAGTTCAAACTCAGATCTGGCCTTACTCCAGCTTGAACTTTCTTCCAAGTCCACAATTGCCCCCGACATCTGAAATCTCAGGTTAAATTGTGGGGATTTAGTCATGTATGGATGTGAGAGTTAAACTGTGAAGAAGGCTGAGCGCCGAAGAATTGATGCTTTTGAACTGTGGTGTTGGAGAAGACTCTTGAGAGTCCCTTGGACTGCAAGGAGATCCAACCAGTCCATTCTGAAGGAGATCAGCCCTGGGATTTCTTTGGAAGGAGTGATGCTAAAGCTGAAACTCCAGTACTTTGGTCACCTCATGTGAAGAGTTGACTCACTGGAAAAAGATTTTGAAACTGAGAGGGATTGGGGGCAGGAGAAGAAGGGGATGACAGAGGATGAGGTGGCTGGATGGCATCACTGACTCAATGGATGGGAATCTGAGTCAACTCCGGGAGTTGGTGATGGACAGGGAGGCCTGGAGTGCTGCAATTTATGGGGTCGCAAAGTCAGATACGACTGGTGACTGAACTGAACTGAACTGAATCCAATTCACCTGCAGCTGCAGGAGTGAATTCCTTTCCTCTTCTTTGTTCACAGCCTCTGGTGCTCAGTTTTGGTTTTGGGCCCACCTCTATTTGTAGGCAGCCCTCCAGTGTCTGTTCCTTGCCCAGATAAGAGGAGCTTATTAGGGCTCAAGATTAGAGGCTTATTAAGGCTCAGCTGCTCAGTTGGGCTGGAGAGAGGGAGGGGCTCCCAGACACAGTCAGGATATGGTGAGTGCCTGCTGGTGACGAAGGCCTGCAGGAATTCACCACCATCTGAGATGGATCATGTGCTTCTCCAGAGATGTTGGCCCTGGACTGTGAGTCCCTTGCCAGGGCCAAGCTGCACCGGCTCCCAGGAAGGTGTGGGAAGTGACCTTCACCCACTCATAGCTTGGTGGCAGCTGTGAACCCTGGGGTTGGAATTACAGTGGCCTCCTGTCCCCCATCTCTGGCACCCACGCTGACCCTGGCAGTGATGAATTAACCCACGTTCTCCCCTTATGAATCATAAACTGCATTCACAGGTAGTCTCACTGCTGACAATCAGCACTGGCTTTGGTGGATCTTCCTTTGGGGTCACAGTCCACACAGTCCACAGGCATGGCTTGTCTTGCCTATGGTACTTATGAAGGCAAAGTTCTTTGGTCTGTTATTGCAGGGAATTAGAAGGTTCCCATGGCAATGATCTCTGCCCCACTGGAGGGCCCAGGGCTTTCCCTGGACTGCTTCAGCTACGTCATACTAGCTCCTTTCAGAGTATCTTCAGGGCAGTCAACCCCAGTCCTCTCCCTGGGGTCTAACCACCGAAGCTTTAGCCTCAGCACCCAGGCCACTTTTGCCATGCTGGGCAGCATGTAAACAGCATCTCATCTGAGACGTGTTGGTTTGACAAAGATCCCTGTGGTGAATTCTCTCTGTTTTGCCTTCCAAGCCCCTGTTGCTTCATTTCCCTCTGAGATTTCAAGGCTTTCTCCTGTTCCTGCCCCTGTGGAGGCTTCTCAGTGTGTGAAAACTTTTCTTCCTTCACTTCTCCATCTCCAAGGCAAAAGTCCTCATCCCAAATAATTTACCTCTTTATTTTCTCATATCATTTACCTTACCTCATCCTTCTGCCAACATTCATAAGGTGTTCTATAGGAGTTGTTCTACATGCAGTTGAATTTTTGATGTATTTGTGGGGAGGAAGGTGATCTCCCACTCTTACTCCTCCATCATTTTGAAAATCCTCTCAATGTATTACTGCCTGTAGAATTCTCTCATATTGAATTTTTGCCATCCTAATTATGATGCATCTTGGTATTGATCTCTTTAGGTTCATCTTGTTTGGGACTCTCTGCACTTGCACCCCACTCCAGTACTCTTGCCTGGAAAATCCCATGGATGGAGGAGCCTGGTGGGCTGCAGTCCAAGTGGTCACACAGCATCGGACATGACTGAACAACTTTACTTTCACTTTTCACTTTCATGCATTGGAGAAGGAAATGGCAACCCACTCCAGTGTTCTTTCCTGGAGAATCCCAGGGACAGGGGAGCCTGGTGGGCTGCTGTCTATTGGGCCACACAGAGTCGGACACGACTGAAGCGACTTAGCAACAGCAGCAGCAGCACTTCCTGAAACTGGATATCTATTTTCTTCTTCAGGTTCAGGAAGTTTTCAGCCATAATTTTCTCAAATACTTTTTTTACTCTTTCTCTTCTTCTAGGGCCTCTATACTCAAATGATGACATACTTGATTTTGTCCCAAAAGTCCCTTAAGCTCTTCTCTTTTTGTTTGTCATTGTTTTTGCTGTTCTGAATGAGGGATTTAAATTATAAGATATTCCATAGTTTCTCTGGTAGCTCAGAGGATAAAGCATCTGCCTGCAATGCAGTAGACCTGGGTTCGATCCCTGGGTTGGGAAGATCCCCTGGAGAATGAAATAGCAACCCACTTCAGTATTCTTGCCTGGAGAATCCCATGGACAGAGGAGCCTGGTGGGCTACAGTCCACGGGGTCACAAAGAGTTGAACACAACTGAGCAATTTCACTTCACTATGTTTTATTCATTTTTCCTTATCACCTTTTTTGTTGTTTAGTATTTAAGTCATGTCCAAGTCTTTTGCAACCCCATGGACTGTAGCCTGCCAGGCTCTTCTGTACATTAAATTTCCCAGGCAAGAATATTGGAGCGCATTGTCATTTCCTTCTCCAGGGGATCTTCCTACCCCAGGGATTGAACCCATATCTCCTACATTGGCAGTCAGATTCTTTACTACTGAGCCCCCTTTCACCTAATCTGCTTTTAATTCCTTCTAGTGTGTTTCCCATTTAAGTTATGGTACTCTTTAGGTCGGATTCTTTTTTTTTTTTTTAATTTCCAGTGTCTTGTTAAAATTCTCAGTGTTCATCTATCATTTTCCCTTGTTCATTTGACATTTTTATCACTAAGAATGAACTATCATCTGCTAAATTATACTTTTAATTAGTTGGGGTTTTTTTCAGGATTTTTTTTCATATTTCCTTATTCAAAATGTATTCTTCTGTCTTCTCATTCTGCCTAACCTTTTCCATCTCTATCAAATTATGTGAAACAGTTACCTATCACAGGCTTGAGGAGGTGTCCTTTTGTGTGAGTGATCCTATACAGTCTGCATGTGCCCAGTGGCTTTAGTGAGGGAGCTGGACTTGAATTGAGCATAAATCAAATCTTTCCCAAGAGTGTGCTGGCAGGTATCATAAAATAAGCAAAGAGAAAATATGGAATGCTTTCATATGTTGTAGCCCTAACCCCTAGTACCTCAAACATATTTGGAGAGAGTAGAGATAGACCCTTTAAGGAAGTAACTAAGTGAATTACTTAGGGTGACCTCTAATTCAACTTGACTGTTATTGTTATAAGGAGAGAGTTTGGGAAAGATACACAGGTGATGCATACATAGAGGAAATGGCATGAGAGGACAAAAGGAGAAGTGGCAGCCTGCAAGCTAATGATAGTGGCCTCAGAAGAAATCAAGCCAGCTGAGCCCCTGGTGCTAGACCTTTATCCTAAAGAATTGTGAGAAACAAATTTCTGTTGCTAAGCCACCCAGTCTGTGGTAGTCTGTGATATTTTGTTGTGGTAGCCTTAGAAAATTAATACACTTTTACAATCCTCCCTTCTTAAATAGGCCATGAAGTTGTAGTTCATATTTGCCTATCATTCCATATCTCCCTTTTTCAGATACTCATTCCATATTTCCCTTGCCATCAGCGAGAACATCAGTTGAGCTAGTTTATTTGCCTAATAGACTGACTTAAACTTTTATTGTCAGAGGATCTGATTTATCAGTTGCCAGCTTTTTTCTTTCTTTCTTTTTTTTCTTTTTTGTTTTATTTTCCCATTAATTTTTATTATTGGTCCAGGAAGTAACAAGAGAGACTCTAAAGAATGCTCTGCGTTCCATGTATGGTTTTCCTTACCTCCATTGTGTTGTAGCAAACAAATATGCCCTTGGTGATTATAATCAACCTCACCTGTTAATAGTTTAGCTCCTCTGTCTGTTGATTTAGTGCATAATGAGAGATATTGACCAGGTGATATTCTCATTTTCCCATTCAATAGAAACTGCTATTTCTCTTGGTGGAAGTTTTTACTCTTTGAGAACTAAGCTCCTCAAGCCAGCGAAGATAAAAGTTTTTTTTTAGAAAGGAAGAAAAACAAATTTTATTAATGGGTTAATAGTGAGAAGAATCACTCTCATTTTCAACTATGAATTCCTGGAACTAGGCTATGGGGGACAAAGGATGACACAAAAATCGGCACCCTGTTTCACAATAATATCCATCAGTTGGCACTGTAACTGTGCATTTGGTAAGTCATCTCACTTTTCCATTAAATCAGACATTTTCAGGAGATGAGTTATATGGACATACAACTGTCAAAGGAGCTTTATATTTGCTCCAAAGTTATAAAAAAATGTCTGCTGATTCCTCAATTAGTGTTTTCCAAAGGTTCAATAAGCATTCTTATTTTTCATGGACACTTTTGGTTATCATTGGATTTGATGGGTCATAAGTACCAAAGTGAAGATTGGTTTATGCACGCAAACTGAATTTAATGGAACGTTTCTGTTGTGCTGATCCTCAGTCAGAATCAGCCATTTATGTGTGACTTTTGTAAATGGGTTAAGCTACCACATTCAAAAATATGCTTCTCCATGATTCAAGAAAGGCTACCAAGTGTTTTAATTTTTTTTTCCCTTTCATAGTGAGTGGCTTAACATGCAGTCATTCATCACCTTGGAGGAGAGACCATGCCATGTTCCATGCCAATAAATCTCCTAAAAAGTTCCCAAGAGGAAAGGTTGCAGACAAGCTACTTTCAGGCTCAGAATAGATTGTGCATTCATAATTGCTTATTTCATTTAACCATCCCAATTTTCATAACCCCATTCTTTATCAATCTATACCATAATAGTCTCATGAGCAACTTGCAAGACTGTCTTTGTAATTCAAAAACCTGCATGACTAAATTTGTGTTTGATTTTCAGCAGTAGCAAGAAATAAATCATTATTTTAGCATTGTCATGTAAGATATTAAGTTTTTAGAGCTGAGTTATGAATTATCAGTCTTGAGCTTGCCATTTTTTTCCAACGGGTGTTCAAGTGTGTTGAAAGAATCCATGCACGGTCTTTAAGGTTTTTATAGTTATCATTGCTATCATAATTGTTGAGTACACCAGTAACTTGCACCCTCAATTTTATCATAAACAATTCAGCACTCTCATCCAGGAGTATTTTGGCCTCACTCACTCAGAGGACATGAGGTAATGCCTGAAGATATTTTTAGTTGTCAAAATTTGGCGGGGATGCTACTCCCATGTAAAAAGTGGAAAAAGGTCAGGGATGCTGCTGAACATACTACAAAGCACAAAATAATTCCCCACACAAATAATTATTTGTATCAAAATATCAATAGTTGAGATGAAACCTGGACAAACACAGATGAAAAGTGACTGATTTTATGATGCCACCACATGTCATCCTTGCTAGCACTGGACTTCCCATTATCAAAGATCTTGACATGACACTTAATCCCAACAATNGTGTATAAGAGACAGCAATAGTTGAGATGAAACCTGGACAAACACAGATGAAAAGTGACTGATTTTATGATGCCACCACATGTCATCCTTGCTAGCACTGGACTTCCCATTATCAAAGATCTTGACATGACACTTAATCCCAACAATACAAAGCCCAAAATCTCATCTTAAGTGTACTGTCTCCTAAAACTATTCTAGGAACCAATTCTGTATAGCTCTGGTTCTTATCAGTATACAGAAAATTCCCAGTGATTTAAACATGGAGATATTTCATATAAAGAATTATTAAGCTATAATAAATAGTAGCTATGAGATGTAAGAGGCTTCATAGTGTACCTTGTTGCTGAGGAGCAGTGTCCAAGGAAGGACAAACTTCAAAGGGAGACCCCTTTCCCAACAATATGGTTCAGATTTCATTGCATAAGGTGTAATTTCAGCCCACTGAGTAGCAGAGAATGTTGCTAGTTTTCCCAGGAATGATTTGTTCTACAATTACTGAACAAGTAAGAAACAATGCTCTGTGGTGCAGATGAGGTGAAACTCGTGGCCAGGCAGACAGGTATTTAGAGAGGATGCCAGGATTGGAAGTAGTCCTGGCATATACATGGTCCATGTTGAGAGAACTAATGCCTTGGCTGTTTGAGACAACATCTAGAAGACAAAAGATCAGAATGAGTCAAGGTGTTGGGGATGGCAGGATGCTTAGAAAAGTGTATAGTATTCATACATTTCAGTCCACAGGTGTGTGATTATCTGCTCTCACCAGGGATGAATGGAAACCAAGAGACCACCATTTCTGGACAAGTGGTTGAGATACAGTAGCACTGGATACAGGGCTTCTCAGGTGGCACTAGTAGTAAATAACCTGCTTGCCAGTTCATGAAACATAAGAGATAGGATTTGATTCCTGGGTGGGGAATCTTCCCTGAAGGAGGGCATGACAACCCACTTCAGTATTCCTGCCTGGAGAATCTCATGGACAAAGGACCCTGGTAAGTTACTGTCCATAGGGTCTCAAAGAGTCAGACACAACTGAGGCAACAGTACACACACATAAACACAATTGGATATCCTCATACTCATACCACTGACTCAAAGTACAACCACTAGAACCAGAAATGAAATTTCTTTATCTTATAATGTCCCTTTAGTCCTGTCTACTAAGCTTAACATTGTGCTTCCCGTGAAGGAAAAATACTGAAAGAATTCCATGCTCTCTCACAGAGAAGGTATTACAGAGTGAATTTTGAACTGAGAGGAAATACATTGATAACTAGTATAGACTTTCACTAACTTAATTTTTGAAGCTATATAGTGTATACCTATGTATACACATACTTACACAGTTTCTGGGGTTTTTTTCTTCATTTTTTACTAGTTTAATTATTTTTCCATATAAAACT
>SJYW01012164.1:0-13792 GCA_006410735.1 Raphicerus campestris | reverse complement strand
TTACCTGCCTCCTGAAAAACCTTTATGCAGGTCATGAAGCAAGAATGAGAGTTAGAACAATGGACTTGTTCAAAATTGGAAAAGGAGTACATCAAGGCTATACATTATAACTCTGCTTATTTAACTTATATGCATAATACATCATGAGAAATGCCAGGCTGAAGGAAGCACAGGTGGAATTAAGATTGCTGAGAGATGTATCAATAACCTCAGATATGTAGATGACACCACTCTTTAGACATCATATTAAATAACAGAGATATTACTTTGCCTACAGAAGTCCGGATAGTCAAGCTGTGATTTTGCTGGTAGTCATGTATGGATGAGAAAGCTAAACAATAAAGAAGACTGAGTGCCAAAGAATTGATGCTTTTGAACTATGGTACTGGAGAAGACTCCTTGGAGTCCCATGGACTGCAAGGAAGATCAAACCAGTCAATCTTAAAGGAAATCAGTCCTGAATAGTCTTTGGAAGGACTGATGCTGAAGCTGAAGCTCCAATACTTTGGCCACATGATGGTAAGAGCCAAATCATTGGAAAAGACCCTGATAATGGGAGAGATTGAGANATCTTAAAGGAAATCAGTCCTGAATAGTCTTTGGAAGGACTGATGCTGAAGCTGAAGCTCCAATACTTTGGCCACATGATGGTA
Organism: Raphicerus campestris; assembly: GCA_006410735.1. Taxonomy (NCBI): domain Eukaryota; kingdom Metazoa; phylum Chordata; class Mammalia; order Artiodactyla; family Bovidae; genus Raphicerus; species Raphicerus campestris. The sequence continues at coordinate 13,139 of SJYW01012164.1, read as the reverse complement.
AGAGCCAAATCATTGGAAAAGACCCTGATAATGGGAGAGATTGAGAGCAGGAGAAGAAGGGGATGACAGAGGATGAGATGATTGTATGCATCACCAACTCAATGCACATGTGTTTGAGCAAGCTCCAAGAGGTGGTGATGGACAGAGGAGCCTGGCTTGCTGCAGTCCATGAGGTCACAAAGGGTCGGATATGACTGAGTGAATAACAATAAACAGCCTCCTTACTACAAATTAAAAATAGGGGCCATGGAACGGATTTGTACTGGAGTGGGCCCCCAAAGGGTCTTGTTTTGTTTCATTTCTTCTGGCTCAGTTTGGCATATTAACTTGGATAGTGGTGTAAGAGCTTCAGTTTAGGAGCATCTGAAAATGGGATGATAAGAGAACTGTTTAGATTTCTGATGTATCATACAAGTTCAACTGTATACTTGTATTCTTTTAAGGGGCACAATCATCGTATTTAAACATAAAATTGAAATGATATAAATGTGCAAGAGTTCTAGAGGACACTATATTGAGCTATCAAATGAAAAAGATGTATGTAAGATGCTCCCTGGAGAAGGAAATGCCAACCCACTCCAGTATTCTTGCCTGGAGAATCCCATGGACAGAAGAGTTTGGTGAGCTACAGTCCACGGGTTGCAAAGAGTTGGACACGACTGAGCGACTTCACTTTCACTTCACTTCAAGATGCCCAAAGAAGTATCTTCTAATAAATAACATTTGAAAATTTTTAGGATTTTTATACTTTTCACACCAAAATTATATTTGCAAATTCATATTTCACCTGAAAATGTGTCTTGAGCAATATAACGTTAATAAATATTACCTTATGTCTCTTTTTCCATTCATAACATTTAGTAAATATATTGACAATTAAAAAACATACACATAGACATAACATGAGAGCTGTGAATTCAGTTTAATTTGGAAACTTTCTGAGATAGTCATAAGGACAGAATGAAGGGACCAAATAGGTGATTGAATAGTTAATCTTACTAGAGGATTGTAAGTAGACCCTATAAATTAATAATTAATTGAGAAAGCAGGGTTTTTTAGCCACAAAAGCATGTAACAGAAACCTGAGACATGCCCCAAAACAATAAAACAATGTTGGCATGAGACCTACATCCTGCCCAGTGAGCTCAGTGTGTTAGTAACCTCCAAAACGTGTTATCTGGCCCCTAAGCCATTTTCTTTGCACAGTGCCCCTGAAACAATAAAACAATAGTAGAAAATCAGGCCTATAACCTTCCCAGTGGTGTCATCAAGTTAAAGACTCCCCAAACAAGCTCTGTGCACATAAAAAACAATCATTTATGGAAAGATGCCTTTTCAAAATGAAAGACCCACATTGTACTGAGACCTGAAAATATTTTTTCCAGAGTGCTATGACAGTCCTGGCCTAATGATATAGGGAGGGACAAGTATACTTTCCTGCCCTAAGTGAGGGAGGAACTGATAATGGAAACATGTCTATGCAAGAAATATAAAGAAGGTCTTCTCTATCTCTCCACTTTTCCTATGATTATGAAACGAAGCTCCTGGGACACAATATTTCTCACCTGCCTGCTTGTAAACCTCACAAGTGTCCTATTATAATAAATCACTTATCTACCACTCTGCTCTTGCTGAATTCTTCTCTGCATTGAGACATTTTTTGGTTTCAAAAGCTCTGAGGAACTTCTCTGAAGAGGTAGGAAGAAAGGCCAGAAGTCATGTGATTTTGGTTGAGGAGTTACTTACAATTCTGCATACATCTCAATAGGAATTTGGTGCTAGTCATAAAGAACAAATAACTCAGTTAATGATTTTAGTGTTTTTCTAAGTATGGGAAGCTGTAAGAATCCAGGTTCATAAAAACTTTTTCTGCAATATACCTATTTAAGGCCCTGATTTGCCTGTTTTCCCACAGCATAGATTATCTCATTCTGCTCTTTGCCTTGATGGCATCCTTCCAGGGTGTACAGTAGGTCAGAGACAGCAGTGGCTAAGGACTTAATCCATATAGAATTGGATGATGAACAACATCCCCTATTTCACAGTATAATGGAGAGGCAACTGGAGAAAGAATCAGATGGAATATAAATTTTTATTTAAAAAAAAACTCATCTACTTTTGTTGTGACTGTTATGGTTTTGTTTTAAAAATATTGGGTTGGGCAAAAGCAGTATGTTTTCCAGATATACAGTGGAAATAAGTTGACTCTGAATTTCAACATTTTCCATATTAATGAAAGCTGTTCATAGTTAACCACATTATCCCACTGCAACCCACTCCTCCACCATTCTTATTTCCCTCTATCCTTTTTGAAGTCTGTAATATATTCAATGTCATGTAAATAGTATATGCTTTTGTGATTTAAATGATAAACTTGGTTACATAGGCTTTTTTTGAATTGTGCAGTAGAAAAATGTTTTACATTAGAATATTCATGCATCAATTTTCAAAGAGCTATTAAAAGTAGAATTCCAACACTTATCCAAGGACTTTAAAAAATTAAGAATTAATATTTTTTCCTCTTTAGAAGTTGTTGAACCAATTAGTATCACTTATAACACTTTATAACAAATAACGGTACTCTAGAGACAATGTTTACCATTTGAAATCTTTTTATTTGGTGTAAAATCAGACTTATGTAAGGACAAAATCTGGTTAAATATGACTTTGAATTTATTGAGTTGGTGATTAGCAACTTCCCTGCTCTTTTTTTGAAATGTTTATGACTCAACTTCCAGTCATCTCAGTTGGGCTACTGCTTGGCCTCATATCTGTGTTTATCTCTTTTGATTCTTTAATTTTTATGCATAAAACACACATGCATAATAAATTTATGCATATACACTACTGTAATGAAAACTGACATAATGGATTTGTTTAAAATTAGATGATTCAAGAACTTAATATAACCATGCAGGAAAATAAACATGCAAATGATGCAGCAGAGAATAGACAAGTTGTTCATGACTTAATTTATTTTGAGAAATAGGAAAATTGATCCAGCATCTTGGGAAGAAGTAATTATTTCTTCTATGTTTGGACACAGTGTTTTTTTAATATATATATATAAAACTATAGATATAGCATTATTACCAGTCTTATTCTTTCTACCTTTCATCTTCCTCATTTCCTACTAACTCTCTTTATCTTTTAGTCCTTTTTCTGTGAAAAATATTAAGGCTGTGTAAGATGCAATGATAAATCAACCATGAACCAAAGTTGCAATTCAGTATGAATATCTATGCAGCATTGAAATTCACAAATTAGCCATCTCATGAGTCCATGAAAATGATAATGGCAGTGATTCCTACTTAAGCATTTGTTGAGATGTTTTATTGCACACATGATAGAATAACTAGAGTGATAGGAGTGAAAGAGCCATGTGTGGTGTGTTTTTCACAAGCAATTTTGCCACAAACATATTTGCCTTTAACTTTTTCACCACATAACTAATTGGCTTTAAGGCAATTTTGCTGTGAGACAAAATAATAAAAAATAGAAGAGGGACATTTAAAAAGACATAATAAAACATAAAAAATGAGTAAAAAATTAAAAACTTCTATTATGAAATACAAAATATTTGAAGACATTTAAAATGTGTGTAGATTTGTGGCAATAGTGAAGAAATAATTGATTTTATTTTGTGGATTATACATAAGCTCTTATCTTCCACGTGTTTTGCTCATAATATTTTATAATTTGTTTTTGCTTCTTTTATCATTTGGCATCATGCTTTTTCTTATTCATTAACACTTCTTCCTTTTTTAAAAAAGTTATTATTTTCCAAACAGTAGGATACATATTTGTGATTAAGCTTTGTACTGTGTTGTGAAAGTCTCTGCACTGTTGTTTGGTCTTGGCTAGTTTCACATGTCCATTAATGGATGTTACAAAGTTCTCTGGGAAATACAAGTTCAACTCTGTGCCTTCTAGGACCTCAGCCACTTTAACCCCTAGTGTGGTATGTTTCAAAATAAGAAACCAATTCTTTTCAAATTATCATCATCTGTCAGGTCAATAAAACCATCAATGATATTGCTAACTGGAAAAAAATGCTAAACACATTTCAACTAGTTGAAACCAAACAATCGAACCAAAAATTGTCAACCAGTTATTTCCTTTCACAGCAAAATTGCCCTATAGCCAATTATTATATGGCACAAATGCTTGTGGCAAACCGTTTACCTTGTAAAGACAAAGCTCACAGTGAAAACACAGAACCTATAAGAGTAACCAGGTACTGGGTAATATATAAGAATATGTGGGGACTTAGTCGAGGCTAGCTTCCTGAGGTGTTCCAAGTGAGACTGGTTTGAAGGAGTAGTCTCTGCCTTTAGTGGTAGCCATTTCTTCAAGTTTCAAGGTGGAGACTCATTGTTTATTTTCTCCTTTTATAACTGGAAGAAGAGAAAAGGAAGAGAGAAAGGTAGGGATGAGAGATAAAAGAAAGGTTGATTGAAGCCTATCTCTAAGGTGGATTTTCCCCCACTTATAAAGTTTACATGAAATATTTATGTTAGATTCATAATTCAGTCCACTGAACTTGAGTGGCTAATATATATAGGGACCTATTGCTATTAGGGGCTGTTCTAGACCTTTAATATATATCATTATAAAAAGTGTAGGAGTTCAGAAGTCAGTAAAGTCATTTACTGCTCAGGGCCAGATGGTAAATATTTTGGCTTTGAAGGATACATAGTCTATATCTTAAGTTCTCACTTGTGCTTTTGTAATGCAAAAGCAGCCATAAACTGTAGAAGCTAGTGAGCATCAGTTCAGTTCAGTCGCTCAGTCATGTCCGACTCTCTGTGACCCCATGAATTGCAGCATGCCAGGCCTCCCTGTCCATCACCAACTCCCGAAGTTCACTCAAACTCACGTCCATTGAGTCGGTGATGCCATCCTGCCATCTCATCCTCAGTGATCCTCTTCTCCTCCTGTCTCCAATCCCTCCCAGCATCAGAGTCTTTTCCAATGAGTCAACTCTTTGCATTAAAGTGTTTACTTATACTTTTCAGTTCAGTTCAGTTCAGTCGCTCAGTCGTGTCCGACTCTTTGCGACCCCATGAATCGCAGCATGCCAGGNTTCATAGTTAACCACATTATCCCACTGCAACCCACTCCTCCACCATTCTTATTTCCCTCTATCCTTTTTGAAGTCTATAATATATTCAATGTCATGTAAATAGTATATGCTTTTGTGATTTAAATGATAAACTTGGTTACGTAGGCTTTTTTGAATTGTGCAGTAGAAAAATGTTTTACATTAGAATATTCATGCATCAATTTTCAAAGAGCTATTAAAAGTAGAATTTCAACACTTATCCAAGGACTTTAAAAAATTAAGAATTAATATTTTTTCATCTTTAGAAGTTGTTGAACCAATTAGTATCACTTATAACACTTTATAACAAATAACGGTACTCTAGAGACAATGTTTACCATTTGAAATCTTTTTATTTGGTGTAAAATCAGACTTATGTAAGGACAAAATCTGGTTAAATATGACTTTGAATTTATTGAGTTGGTGATTAGCAACTTCCCTGCTCTTTTTTTGAAATGTTTATGACTCAACTTCCAGTCATCTCAGTTGGGCTACTGCTTGGCCTCATATCTGTGTTTATCTCTTTTGATTCTTTAATTTTTATGCATAAAACACACATGCATAATAAATTTATGCATATACACTACTGTAATGAAAACTGACATAATGGATTTGTTTAAAATTAGATGATTCAAGAACTTAATATAACCATGCAGGAAAATAAACATGCAAATGATGCAGCAGAGAATAGACAAGTTGTTCATGACTTAATTTATTTTGAGAAATAGGAAAATTGATCCAGCATCTTGGGAAGAAGTAATTATTTCTTCTATGTTTGGACACAGTGTTTTTTTATATATATATATATATAAAACTATAGATATAGCATTATTACCAGTCTTATTCTTTCTACCTTTCATCTTCCTCATTTCCTACTAACTCTCTTTATCTTTTAGTCCTTTTTCTGTGAAAAATATTAAGGCTGTGTAAGATGCAATGATAAATCAACCATGAACCAAAGTTGCAATTCAGTATGAATATCTATGCAGCATTGAAATTCACAAATTAGCCATCTCATGAGTCCATGAAAATGATAATGGCAGTGATTCCTACTTAAGCATTTGTTGAGATGTTTTATTGCACACATGATAGAATAACTAGAGTGATAGGAGTGAAAGAGCCATGTGTGGTGTGTTTTTCACAAGCAATTTTGCCACAAACATATTTGCCTTTAACTTTTTCACCACATAACTAATTGGCTTTAAGGCAATTTTGCTGTGAGACAAAATAATAAAAAATAGAAGAGGGACATTTAAAAAGACATAATAAAACATAAAAAATGAGTAAAAAATTAAAAACTTCTATTATGAAATACAAAATATTTGAAGACATTTAAAATGTGTGTAGATTTGTGGCAATAGTGAAGAAATAATTGATTTTATTTTGTGGATTATACATAAGCTCTTATCTTCCACGTGTTTTGCTCATAATATTTTATAATTTGTTTTTGCTTCTTTTATCATTTGGCATCATGCTTTTTCTTATTCATTAACACTTCTTCCTTTTTTAAAAAAGTTATTATTTTCCAAACAGTAGGATACATATTTGTGATTAAGCTTTGTACTGTGTTGTGAAAGTCTCTGCACTGTTGTTTGGTCTTGGCTAGTTTCACATGTCCATTAATGGATGTTACAAAGTTCTCTGGGAAATACAAGTTCAACTCTGTGCCTTCTAGGACCTCAGCCACTTTAACCCCTAGTGTGGTATGTTTCAAAATAAGAAACCAATTCTTTTCAAATTATCATCATCTGTCAGGTCAATAAAACCATCAGTGATATTGCTAACTGGAAAAAAATGCTAAACACATTTCAACTAGTTGAAACCAAACTATCGAACCAAAAATTGTCAACCAGTTATTTCCTTTCACAGCAAAATTGCCCTATAGCCAATTATTATATGGCACAAATGCTTGTGGCAAACCGTTTACCTTGTAAAGACAAAGCTCACAGTGAAAACACAGAACCTATAAGAGTAACCAGGTACTGGGTAATATATAAGAATATGTGGGGACTTAGTCGAGGCTAGCTTCCTGAGGTGTTCCAAGTGAGACTGGTTTGAAGGAGTAGTCTCTGCCTTAAGTGGTAGCCATTTCTTCAAGTTTCAAGGTGGAGACTCATTGTTTATTTTCTCCTTTTATAACTGGAAGAAGAGAAAAGGAAGAGAGAAAGGTAGGGATGAGAGATAAAAGAAAGGTTGATTGAAGCCTATCTCTAAGGTGGATTTTCCCCCACTTATAAAGTTTACATGAAATATTTATGTTAGATTCATAATTCAGTCCACTGAACTTGAGTGGCTAATATATATAGGGACCTATTGCTATTAGGGGCTGTTCTAGACCTTTAATATATATCATTATAAAAAGTGTAGGAGTTCAGAAGTCAGTAAAGTCATTTACTGCTCAGGGCCAGATGGTAAATATTTTGGCTTTGAAGGATACATAGTCTATATCTTAAGTTCTCACTTGTGCTTTTGTAATGCAAAAGCAGCCATAAACTGTAGAAGCTAGTGAGCATCAGTTCAGTTCAGTCGCTCAGTCATGTCCGACTCTCTGTGACCCCATGAATTGCAGCATGCCAGGCCTCCCTGTCCATCACCAACTCCCGAAGTTCACTCAAACTCACGTCCATTGAGTCGGTGATGCCATCCTGCCATCTCATCCTCAGTGATCCTCTTCTCCTCCTGTCTCCAATCCCTCCCAGCATCAGAGTCTTTTCCAATGAGTCAACTCTTTGCATTAAAGTGTTTACTTACACTTTTCAGTTCAGTTCAGTTCAGTCGCTCAGTCGTGTCCGACTCTTTGCGACCCCATGAATCGCAGCATGCCAGGCCTCCCTGTCCATCACCATCTCCAAGAGTATAGCCATGTTCAAATAAAACTTCATTTACAAAAACAAGTTCAGGAAGGGTTTATCCTATGGGATGTAATTTGCCAACTCCTCAATATTCTTATTGATAGTGATTCAAAAGATTGTCATGTCTCTGGACAAAAGATATAACATTACATATATTCAAATTATCTCAAGTATGGTTTTATTTGGAGAGCGGGTATAGGTTAAATTTTAATTATGTGATACATAATGAATTTTACGACAAAGGGGCTCCAAAATGATGAAATTCTGNGAATCGCAGCATGCCAGGACTCCCTGTCCATCACCATCTCCAAGAGTATAGCCATGTTCAAATAAAACTTCATTTACAAAAACAAGTTCAGGAAGGATTTATCCTATGGGATGTAATTTGCCAACTCCTCAATATTCTTATTGATAGTGATTCAAAAAATTGTCATGTCTCTGGACAAAAGATATAACATTACATATATTCAAATTATCTCAAGTATGGTTTTATTTGGAGAGGGGGTATAGGTTAAATTTTAATTATGTGATACATAATGAATTTTACGACAAAGGGGCTCCAAAATGATGAAATTTTGCCTTGGTCTAGTCACTCATTTGTGATGTGACTCTTTGGGTTTATTATATACATAGAATAATACTAGTTAGGAGACAGGATTTAACTACTTCAATGGAGAGCTATGTGAAATATACCACAACCCACAGGAGATTAGAGGCTCTCCATCCCCTTAAGTCCAAATGCAAATGTCCAAGATCTTTTATGTTCTCACTGGCCATATGAAAAATGAAAGTGAAAGAATAAGTTCATGTCCAGGTTTTACTACAACTAAGCAAACTTACCTCTGTGAACTTGCCCAATAGTAGACATAGATCAGCGTTCCTAAACCTTACAATCAGCAAATCATTTTCCTTTGGGAAAAACAAACAAGATTGGTAGAAGAAAGACGTTCTTGGTATACAAGTGATAGCAAGAGCTGTCCTCCCTTCAAGGGTTTATAATTTGATTTTCTTTTCTTTCTTTCTTTCCTTTCTTCTCTCCCTCTTTGTTTTTTTTTCGGTTTAAGCTACAGATTTATCTTCTCACAATTCTAGAGGANAACAAACAAGACTGGTAGAAGAAAGACGTTCTTGGTATACAAGTGATAGCAAGAGCTGTCCTCCCTTCAAGGGTTTATAATTTGATTTTCTCTTCTTTATTTCTTTCCTTTCTTCTCTCCCTCTTTCTTTTTTTTCGATTTAAGCTACAGATTTATCTTCTCACAATTCTAGAGGCTGAAGTCTAAGATCAAGGTGACAGCAGGATTAGTTTCATTTGAAGCATATTTTCCTGGCTTGCAGATGACTGTCCTCTTTCTGCCTGTTCATATGGTTTTCCCTCTGCAACACAAATGTACCTTGCCATCCTAGATATATTAGAATATGGCCCAACCCTAAACATCTTCATTTAACTTATTTATTGTTTTAAAGACCATATCTCCAAATAAAGTTACACATTCTAAAGCACTAGGAGTTGGGACTTCAGTAAATGAATTTCTAGGGGATACAATTCAGCCTCAAACACATTGAATAAGGATAGACTGCCCTTCAATGGCAGAAGTCTCAGCTGTGTGTCCTCTTTAGGATTTTTAAAGGCATTGTTGAGACATAATTGATAAACATGTATATTTAAGGTGTGCAATGATTTCTTATGATAAAGAGAAAACCTGGATTCTGACAACTATCAAATATTTTTATCAGAATTTAATGGGAATTCAACCAAGGTAACATGAATGTAAAATGTTGAAGCCTAAGATATGGGAATAGAAGAACCCACAGGAAACTACCTAGTGCAGAGCAGTGTTATATATTTGAATGTCATTTCATCTAGAGGACAAGGAAAATAAACAAATGATTTCACATAGGGAAAATCTAACTGCAAAAGGTGATACAGTAAAGTTTCCTTTGCAGAAAAGCAGAAGCGTTGTTCAGATGTGGTTGTGAGATACAAGATCTTGAAGCTCATGCCACTGACTAGTTGTATTAAAAATAACCAAAAGAAAATGAGTTCATTGATTGCTGCACTAATTGGCCATTGCTTGAATCTTGGCAGTGCCAAGCCTGGCTCCCTTCAGAAAAAAGAGACCAAGCACCAGCATAATAGGTTTACTATCCCTTTGGGTTGTTATAAACAGAATCAATATGTACTAATGACTGCAGCAATAAATTTGGTCATACTTCATAGGGTAACATTCTGCACTTACCCAGTTGTTGTTTTGACATAGAATAATAGAGTTTACCCTTTTTAAGTTGTAAATTATTATGAAAATGCTGAGCCTAACAGTAAAATGCATTTGGGATGTTTTTAAGCTTAGGAAATATTGGTAATACTTCCACTAAGCATACTATTAAAATAAATAAATAGTATTTATTGCTGGTTCCCAGCTGCAGCCAGATGAAAAGCAGTAGGAAAGGAGAAATAAGACATCCATATTTATCAAATGCACAAGGCTCATGTTTACTTAATTCACTTCCAAAGAGTTGTTTACACCAGAGAACAAAAAGAGAGCTTTCTTTTTATTTCAGAGGCTCATTTCAGTGAAGATGATACTGATGGTACTGATAGTTTGCAATTGTGTTAACTGAAAAACTAGTACTTATGAGTCTATTGATGACTTTTGCCCATCATTACATTATTTTTACTTTGATTCATTTTTTGACTTAAATTTTATCACAACTTCTAGATAATGTTTTAGTGTCTTAAGGTTAAATGAAGAACTAGTCTTTTTGTGTACAATAATACACCCACACTTATACATAGAAATATATGGATATGTACATACATGTCTACATATAAATTAGATTTATACATACATGTAATATACAATGGTATGGCACTCCACTCTAGTACTCTTGCCTAGAAAATCCCATGGATGGAGGAGCCTGGTAGGTTGCAGTCCATGGGGTCACTAAGAGTTGGACACGACTGAGCAAATTCACTTTCATTTTTCACTTTCATGCATTGGAGAAGGAAATGGCAACCCACTCCAGTCTTCTTGCCTGGAAAATCCCAGGGACGGGGGAGCCTGGTGGGCTGCCATCTATGGGGTTGCACAGAGTCGAACATGACTGAATTGACTTAGAAGCATTGCATTTGTGAGAGTGTATTTGGAGATACCATATAATAAAGTAATTTTCAGTCTATATTTCATTATAATTAAAAATTGTTCCTCTCTCACAAATACTTTTCAATAAATTTATGATTATCTTTGGTAAATAGACACATTGATTTGTACAGATTTAATATACTGTAGAAATGTTCCCCCCATCATACATATGATTGTAGAAAGATGTGTGTGTATGTGTGTGTTATGTGTATACAAACCAATCTGTTATTTTTTTTATAGCTCAGAGAAAGACTTTAAATCATTTACTTTCCTTGAATGCACACATAATATGAGTAGAAAAGCAAAGAAAGTTTGCATAGGAAATAGCAAAGAGAAGTCAATTTAGGAATAAAATTGAATTTCAGTGTTCTCCATCTCATCTCCCTCCTGAGTAATTTACATTGCACTTACTCTTTCTCTCACAAATTTGAAATGTGACCACATTTTTTTTTCTTGTATTATGTGATGGGCATATGTCTTTTTAAAATTATAATACAAGCTGCTTTTTGAAAGCCTAGAGAAAGTTCCACTTTTAACAAATTTNTAATTTTCATTGCACTTCCTCTTTCTCTCACAAGTTTGAAATGTGACCACATTTTTTTTTTCTTGTATTATGTGATGGGCATATGTCTTTTTAAAATTATAATACAAGCTGCTTTTTGAAAGCCTAGAGAAAGTTCCACTTTTAACAAATTTCTCAAATACCTGGCACAGTTCTAGGCATATAAAACTGTTCAATAAATACTTGTTGAATTCAAAATTATATGGTACTCAGGAAATTGTTTGGATCTGGCTTTAAGCATAAGTAAAAGAGTTAAAGAGATGACAGAGGTCAGTTAAAATAAAAACAATGGGATGTGCCTATTTGGCTTATTCTTAAAATCAACATTCTATTATCTTTTTACGTTTTTGAGATATATATTTATTTTAAATAATATTTTAATGTTATATTGTGTGCCATGCAATTAAAAGACGCTTACTCCTTGGAAGGGAAGTTATGACCAACCTAGATAGCATATTCAAAAGCAGAGACATTACTTTGCCAACAAAGGTCTGTCTAGTCAAGGCTATGGTTTTTCCAGTGGTTATGTATGGATGTGAGAGTTGGACTGTAAAGAAAGCTGAGCACCAAAGAATTGATGCTTTTGAACTGTGGTGTTGGAGAAGACTCTTGAGAGTCCCTTGGACTGCAAGGAGATACAACCAGTCCATTCTAAAGGAGATCAGTCCTGGGTGTTTGTTAGAAGCACTGATGCTAAAGCTGAAACTCCAATGCTTTGGCCACCTGATGCGAAGAGTTGACTCACTGGCAAAGACTCTGATGCTGGGAGGGATTGGGGGCACGAGAAGAAGGGGACGACAGAGGATGAGATAGCTGGATGGCATCACCAACTTGATGGACGTGAGTTTGAGTGAACTCTGGGAGATGGTGATGGACTGGGAGGCCTGGCATGCTGTAATTCATGGGATCACAAAGAGTCGGACACGACTGAACAACTGAACTGAACTGAACCTTATGTTTGTTGATCAAAAAAGAATGTCAAAGTTGTATATTATATTATGCAGTAAGCTGCATATAAAATGCCGTGGGGAAAAAAAAAAGAAAACTGAATTATCTCCCCCCTCAATGAACCTATTTTAAAACTTGATCCTGTTGCCTCTTTTTAAAATATAGTCATTCCCATGAAATTCTAACCAGGCTATATGTTTTTATTAGGTACTAGAATACACTGTTAAGCATCTGGTTACTTTGAGATTATGGCTTAACTGGGCAGAACAAGTATTTTCTTCTATCCAATCCACTGATTTTTTACAAAAGAATTATTTCATCGTTCTGGTCACTGTGCATGCTAAGAGAGGTTTTGCATTCAAGTGTTGATATTTTCTCATTAATATGGAGTCATTGGAGACTGAAATTGCAGGTGGAGAGGTGTCCATATGTCGTTAAATGTTGACAGATAGTCTCCCAGTAATGGGAGAATGGAGTGAAGACAGTGTGCTGCCAAGTGAATTGGAAATGCAGATGCTGAATCATTAATG
>SJYW01012159.1:250842-280194 GCA_006410735.1 Raphicerus campestris | reverse complement strand
AGGACACTCAAAAACATTTGTAGAATGAATGAATAAAAACAGACTCAGTTCAGTTCAGTTGCTTAGTCGTGTCTGACTCTTTGCAACCCCATGGACTGCAGCACACCAGGCTACCCTGTTCATCACCAAGTCGTCATCTGTTGTCCCCTCCTCCTCCTGCCTTCCATCATTCCCAGCATCAGGGTCTTTTCCAATGTAAAAAACAGACTGTCCTCCAGCTAATAAAAAACAATTTTCTCTTTGGTCACTCCTTGTTTATTACACATTTTACATCCTTCTATCACAGACTTGGATCTTAGTCAAATATCCTGAGTAAATCTGCCTCATCCTCCAATAGATAATTCCTGGATTTGTCAGGTAGCTCAGAGCAGAAACTTTTCTAACAACTCCTGACAATATTCGGGCTCTAAATAAGTTGCTTCTCCTTCTAATGCATCCGCCTCTCACTTTCATTAACTGTGGTAATATTCTAATCACTCTACGCTGCAGTCTCAGAGAAAGGCAGAGGGAGAGTTCCAGAAAGCAGTTGCTTTTTGCTTCTTTACAGCAAAGCACTTGAGATGAAAAGGTCTGTAAAATCAGCTCTCAGTGGCACACACTCAAGAACTCCAACCTTTTAAAATGTTCCTTATAGAGGAGAGGGATGTTTTGGGGGTGTATGAGAAGGAGCACCCAAAAGCAGTCTCACAGGGCTCCCAGGCCCGAGTTCAGAGACAAGGCTTCGGCAGAATCGAAAAAGGAAGAGATTGTGGGAAGGCGGAAAGGTTGCCAGAGATACCGGATGAGTGACAGGAAGCACATCAGTCAACATACACACAAACTCAAGTGAGCTTGGAAACAACTGGTGGCTGCGCTCAGTCTCCCAGTGGAATCTTGGGCAACTCAATTAACCTCTTTCTCCCACATCCCTGTCACTACTATATTGAGCACAGCAATCTACCTTGAGCAGAGAGGGCTCAGGATTTCATAACAAATGTGAGTAGAGAGCTCTCTGTGTGATACCTCGCAGTACTGTGTGAATTAGCATAAAGTCACAAGGCTACCCGGGCCTCTAGAGGTCAATCCAGCCCTTTCACATGGGACCACAATTAAACCATTCCAGGGGGATTAGATTCTAATCCTTTGTAAAAGGTGTCTGTATAAAGGGATTCCAAGATCATTCCCCTCGGTCAAGGATGCCTTCTTAAACTTAGGTTGTCTCCACCCTGCAACACTGTAATTCTGTGTGTTTGCCCCTTCAGGGTCCATATTAGAACAGCTTCTTGGTGAATAGCATGGATACTGGAGTCTGGCTGACTCAGGCTCCCACTGGACTCTACTTGGCTCCAGCTACCTGATAGTGAGCAAGTTATAGCCTTCACTTCCTCCTGCCTGTTTCTCCTCTAAAATAGCTGTCCCACTGACCCCATAAGGCTGGTATCAGGACCAAGGGAAAAAATAGAACAAGGTGCTTCTTACAGTGGCTGCATCAAGGCTGAGCACCAAATTCACAGGAATGTTACTTTAGGGCTGAATAACCCTGGTTCCCTGCATTCATGCTCCATCGTGCCCTGCTCTTTATGATTCCATGGACTGTAGCCAGCCAGGCTCCTCTCTCCATGGGATTTTCCAGGAAAGAATACTGGAATAGGCTGCCATTTCCTCCTCCAGGGGATCTTCCTAACCTAGGGATCGAACCTGCACCTCCTGTGTCTCCTGCATTGGCAGGCAGATTCTTTACCACCGAACCACCTGAGATGCCCTGGTTACTCTCATTTTTATCAACAATTTATCTTTAAAAATGGTCGTCATTTTTGTTTATATCTTCTGATCCCTCTCTAAATTCCCTAGTTTTCTTTTTCAATGAAGTGATCAAAATTGTAGAAAGAAACTAACCATGGTGAACAGCCTAGGCAATTTTCTTCTTTATTTACTTTATTTACTTCACTTCTTCTTTAGGATCAGAAGTGAAGGCTGTGTGGTGTGTGGCTTGGAAATGCATTGGGGCTCTTTTTCTACAATTCATTTTTATTGGAGTATAGTTGCTCTGGCTTCCCAGGTGGCTCAGTGGTAAACAATCCGCCTGCCAATGCAAGAGCTGTGGACTCGATCCCTGGTCTGGGAAGACTTCCTGGACAAGGCAACCCACTCTAGTATTCTTACCTGGGAAATCCCATTCACAGAGGAATCTTGCATGCTACAGTAGTCCACAGGGTCTCAAAAAGTCAGACACAGTTTAGCGACTTAACAACAATAACAAAATAGTTGCTTTAGAATGTTCTGATAGTTTCTATAGAATAGCAAAGTGAATCAGCTGTACATATACATATATCCTTTCTTTTTTATATTTTCTTTCCATTATCTCCCCACAGAGCATGAGTAGAGTTCCCTGAGCTACACAGTAGGCTCTCATCAAGTTATCTGTTTTAAACAGAGTATCAGCAGTGTATGTATATCAATCGCAATGTCCCCATTCATCCCACTCCCTCCTTTACCTCTTGGTGTCTGTATGCTGAATCTAGAAAAATGGTATAATTGATCTTATTTGCAAAACAGAAAGAGAGGATTTGGAGCTCTTAGCAGCAAAGATTCCCATATTTTGTAAGTGGTTGTGGAAACAGAGTCGCCAGAGTTTAAGGGACCATGGGAAGTTTGCACAATGCATACATGGGTGGAAACCAGTGTTTGGGGGAATAGACGCCCTCTTCCAATTTTAGACACCATGTAAACACCCTGTGGCATGGTGCATCCCAGGGAGCAGGGGGTGACCCTTATAATGTCCCCGAATACCTGAGCACATGGGCTGAGATTTATACCAAGTGATCATGAGGGCTTTACAAGTTATCAAGCACTTTCACGCTCTGCACCTCCTTTGATCCTGGCAAAAAGCATGTGTGAAAGTCAGTTATCCCTATTCTAATACTGCAGATGTGAAGGCTCTGACAGCTTAAGTATCTGGCCTGGGGTATCTGTATTCCAATTCCACATGCTTTCTGCTATGCCATATCACTCACCGTGTCCAAAGCCTTTTAACCTAACCTTGAAATCCAGTGTTTCCATGTGAGTATATATTCCAGTGTAATAGTGAAGCCATTTTAATAAGTGGGCTTGGCAAATACACCACTGAATCTGCAGTATGCTTACAATTATGGTGCAAAAAATAAAAATTCAAAGCTATGCACAGGGGAAAAAAANGCCAGGCTCCTCTCTCCATGGGATTTTCCAGGAAAGAATACTGGAATAGGCTGCCATTTCCTCCTCCAGGGGATCTTCCTAACCTAGGGATCGAACCTGCACCTCCTGTGTCTCCTGCATTGGCAGGCAGATTCTTTACCACCGAACCACCTGAGATGCCCTGGTTACTCTCATTTTTATCAACAATTTATCTTTAAAAATGGTCGTCATTTTTGTTTATATCTTCTGATCCCTCTCTAAATTCCCTAGTTTTCTTTTTCAATGAAGTGATCAAAATTGTAGAAAGAAACTAACCATGGTGAACAGCCTAGGCAATTTTCTTCTTTATTTACTTTATTTACTTCACTTCTTCTTTAGGATCAGAAGTGAAGGCTGTGTGGTGTGTGGCTTGGAAATGCATTGGGGCTCTTTTTCTACAATTCATTTTTATTGGAGTATAGTTGCTCTGGCTTCCCAGGTGGCTCAGTGGTAAACAATCCGCCTGCCAATGCAAGAGCTGTGGACTCGATCCCTGGTCTGGGAAGACTTCCTGGACAAGGCAACCCACTCTAGTATTCTTACCTGGGAAATCCCATTCACAGAGGAATCTTGCATGCTACAGTAGTCCACAGGGTCTCAAAAAGTCAGACACAGTTTAGCGACTTAACAACAATAACAAAATAGTTGCTTTAGAATGTTCTGATAGTTTCTATAGAATAGCAAAGTGAATCAGCTGTACATATACATATATCCTTTCTTTTTTATATTTTCTTTCCATTATCTCCCCACAGAGCATGAGTAGAGTTCCCTGAGCTACACAGTAGGCTCTCATCAAGTTATCTGTTTTAAACAGAGTATCAGCAGTGTATGTATATCAATCGCAATGTCCCCATTCATCCCACTCCCTCCTTTACCTCTTGGTGTCTGTATGCTGAATCTAGAAAAATGGTATAATTGATCTTATTTGCAAAACAGAAAGAGAGGATTTGGAGCTCTTAGCAGCAAAGATTCCCATATTTTGTAAGTGGTTGTGGAAACAGAGTCGCCAGAGTTTAAGGGACCATGGGAAGTTTGCACAATGCATACATGGGTGGAAACCAGTGTTTGGGGGAATAGACGCCCTCTTCCAATTTTAGACACCATGTAAACACCCTGTGGCATGGTGCATCCCAGGGAGCAGGGGGTGACCCTTATAATGTCCCCGAATACCTGAGCACATGGGCTGAGATTTATACCAAGTGATCATGAGGGCTTTACAAGTTATCAAGCACTTTCACGCTCTGCACCTCCTTTGATCCTGGCAAAAAGCATGTGTGAAAGTCAGTTATCCCTATTCTAATACTGCAGATGTGAAGGCTCTGACAGCTTAAGTATCTGGCCTGGGGTATCTGTATTCCAATTCCACATGCTTTCTGCTATGCCATATCACTCACCGTGTCCAAAGCCTTTTAACCTAACCTTGAAATCCAGTGTTTCCATGTGAGTATATATTCCAGTGTAATAGTGAAGCCATTTTAATAAGTGGGCTTGGCAAATACACCACTGAATCTGCAGTATGCTTACAATTATGGTGCAAAAAATAAAAATTCAAAGCTATGCACAGGGGAAAAAAAAGACTCAGATATATTATAGCAAAATAAAAGGCAATTGGGTTTAGGCAGGTAGATGGTGGAGAGACTATTTTTCTACTTTTTACTGCATTAAATGTTCATAATGAAAAATATAAGTAGTGGATTTTTCCCCAAGTAGCCCAAGAGTCAAAAAATTCATCCAATAGCAAGGAAGGTTCTTGCAGGAGCAGAGAGGGGCCTCCCCTACCTCCTAAGAAATTGGGTCTTCCCTGGTGGCTCAAACAGTAAAACATCTACCTGCAATGTAGGATACCTGGCTTCAATCCCTTGGTTTGGAAGATTCCCTGGAAAAGAGAAGGACTATCCAGTCGAGTATTCTTGTCTGGGAAATCCCATGGACAGGGGAGTCTGGTGGGCTACGATTCATGGGGAAACAAAGCATCAGACACAACTGAACACACACATGCACACACCCCTTCATCTCATGTTCAGCCACTTATGGATGACCCAGCTCTGAGTCACACCTTTCAGAATGGCATCCATTCTCTGTGGGCAATACACCAAAGCAAGGGCAGGAATCACTTCTAAATTTTGACAGAAGTCCAGATTTTGTCCTGAAGAGATCAATTTATATTCAGAGTAGCAAATTAAAACAAATAAATAGAATTCTACAATGAGCTCCATGTCTTTCTCAACTACTCATACTGTCTCTGAATGAATCCCCACCTGGAATTTCTGAGAGTGTGACTATGAGAACAGTGGAGTAAAAGGAACCAACTCTTTAAGATCACCTGTTATTCACCAAAGGAAGGGGGATATAAGTGGGACCATTCTCTCACATGTCAGTCTTCCATCCAGAAACACTCAGAAACTATTGTGGTGGGAAAACAAAGAACTTCTGGCTTAGGTCCCGCCTCACAGGATCCCTCAAGAGGTAAGCCTTGGAAGCTACCTAAACATTTCCTCTAATCAGGCTTACTCACCTTCACACAGTCCAGTGTTCTCCAAGTAAAACTGGGCTCTGCACTGGGACAGACACTCGCCCGAGGTGATGTTTGCACCAGACAGCGGCTCAAACTGCAGACCGTCCTCTGGCTTCCTACACTGGGTGCAGTGGGAGTGTGCCGGACCCACACAAGTCAAGCAAGAGGAGTGACAGGCTGCCAAGGGGGACAAAAGGCAGGAATCAATCCAAGGATCAGATAAGCATTGCAACCAAGGATCAGATAAGCATTGCAACCACGGGCATCCTTAAAGGAGTCTGATTCACTCAGAAAAGTTCACCAGATACAACCTTGGAGATCACTGTTTTTCTAGCGTTTTCCACAAACCCCAGGGGGATAATAACAATATCTGTGAGAGGCCAAATGAGGGTGATGCTAACTAGCCATGTCTCTCTGGTCCTAGAAGAGCTGCCAGGCTAGATCATGGAGGGAAGAAAACAATATTGGCTTGGTTCCCCAGAGAGTCACATACAGAGGATGACGGTATAATCTTAGTTTTTAATGGAAGATTTTAAGAAGCATTCCTATAAAGGCTGTTACTCTGTTATGTGCAAAAATGGTAGTTGTGTTACTGTCCATTACAGCATCCATCACCCACCATAGAGGGGTCCAGGCAACAAATTTCTGTTAGAATTTATGTGAGGAAAGGCTGCTTTTCTAGACAAGGAAGAAGCCCCTTTACAGCAGCAACAAACACTTGACAATCCATCATGGTATCTGGTTTTCCTTGGCTGCTGGTGAGAATCAGAGCCAGAGTACTCAAAATCTCTCCTGCCCACACTCTGATATAATGGTTGCTCCCGTCTTTTCAAAGATTCTCTAAATTGTCTTTTTCGGGATATTTATAGCAGCTGCCCTGTTTTAAATACTTTTTTTTTCCCCTGGTAACTATCCTTCACAACTTTTCCAAGGTGCCCTATGTATAAATAAACATAAATTAACTTCACTTAATTAAAATGTTTGCTCCCAATGTTCCAGTTTCAAAAGGCTCAAAGGAGATCGCTCTCCCTATGAGCCGAGAGCCTTTTCGGCAAATAGCTATGGAAGATTTTCCATTTTACTCAGCCCAGAGGCATTGCTGGTAACTCTCGGTTTGCTCAGCAGTATCATTAACAAAAAGAAGTTCTTCAGGGAAAAACAAAATGAAGACTAAGAAAAACATTAATAATGCTCAGAGGACTGAAAAGAGAGGAAAGAAGAACTGGGTTCGTTTTAATGCACAGGAAAGGGAATAACATTCCCCTCAAGGATGACCAGAAAGATGGGGGCCCATTGAGTGTCATGACAAATATTCAAATATGATTTTTCAGATTCTCCCTTTGATAATGAAAAAAAAAAAAAAACCTAATAATGCAGGCATAACCACATGGGATACACTGGAGGAAGAGCTGCCCCACAAAGTAACTTATCTCTATGTCCTTGTGATGGGAAAGTTTATCAGGAATGATGATAAGGGACTTCTCTGGCAATCCAGGGGTTAAGAATCCACTTTCCAATGCAGAGGATGGGAGTTAAATCCCTGGTCCTGGAACATAAATTGCACACGCCCTGGGGCAACTAAGTCCATATGCCACAACTCCTGAGCCCGCAAGCCCGAATGCCGCAACGAAGTCCCAGCATAGCAAACAAACAAATAAATGATGATGATGGCACCAACAATACCTCTGCAGACACCATGGTCAGGGTAGAAGCCCTCTCCACAGCTGGGCAGACAGTGGCCTTGGCGCAGGGCCTGGGGGTGGGTGCAGGCGGTGCAGTGAGAGGCCGTGGGTCCTGAGCAGCTGGCACATGAGTTGTGACAAACTGAGGGAGAAAGGAATACAGTGGGACCAAGGTAACTAGAGAGTCCACTTCTTGGCCGGGCTCCTCATGTGCGAAGATGCCCACTTTTCTATCCTCAATCCCTTTCACGTGTTGCCCCCAATCAAGGGGCATATGTGTTCGGAGGTGGTTATGTTACCAGCACCGCTCACACTGCAACTCTGCCCATCTTTCATCCATGTTCTATTATTTATTAGCTACCCTTTATGTGGGCTTCCCAGGTGGCGCAGGGGTTAAGGGGATGCAGTGCAAGAGATGCTAGAGACCTGGGTTCAATCCCTGGGTTGGAAAGATCCCCTGGAGGAGGACGTGGCAACCCACTCCAGGATTCTTGCCTGAAAAACTCCATGGACAGAGGAGCCTGGTGGGCTACAGTAGACGGGGTCACAAAGAGTTGGCCACGACTGAGTAACTCAACACAAATCCTTTATTTAGTGTTTGTATTGTTTTATATGGAGAAGGAAATAGCAATCCACTCCAGGACTTTTGCCTGGAAAATCCCACGGACAGAGGAGCCTGGTAGGCTACAGTCCATGGGGTTGCAAAGAGTCGGACACAACTGAGCTACTTCACTTACCTATTGTTTTATATATATTGCCACTTTTAATCTTCATAGCAATGTTAATGCAGTAGGTAGTATTAACCTCATTTCACAGATGAGAAAACCAAGGTCATGGTAAGTTAAGAAATTTACTCACGATCACAAAGCTAGTTAGTAGCAGAGCTGGAATTTAGCCCGAGATCTATCTTAACCTAAGACTCCTCAGGTGAATAGGGAAGAGGAGAAAGTTCATGGATCTGGGTGTTGGGACCCCTGGCATTTCTGAAGGGCCTGTCCCCTGGCTTATGCCCTCAGCCAAGACTGGGTCTCTCCAGGCCTCGTGTCTTTGACATATGCATGGTGAGAGGTTGGGTTAAATGGTCTTTTAACACACTTACAGTTGGACATTCTAGAAGTCTAAGTAAAAATTGTGTTAAAGGATTTGACCACTACATATGTCAGTGTCAGTCATGCCTCTCTCCTGCTTTGGTCCTGGCTAGTAACAATGGGACACTCTGACACCAAGAGGCAGATGGCACTATGCTGTTCTAAGGAACAGGAGTGAACCCTGGAAGAAGGTTCTGGAGAACCACGGTCAGGAGCTGGGAGAGGGGAGTGTGGAGACAGGAGGAGATCGCTGGGGACAGAATACTGAGGACAAGAGATAAAGAGTGGATGAGTAAAGAGGATGACAAACAAACAGGAAGCTGATGATGCAAGGCAGTAGGACGGGTCTAAATATCCTGCCCAAACAGATGCTAGAAGTGGAAGTAAGAATACGCACGCTTGTTTCAGAGAAGAATGGCAATCAGGGTGTCTGAGGCAGCAGTAAGTTCCCATCTCAAACGGGAATGCTTCCTAGTTTAAGATGTATAAGTCTGAAAAAACTACTATATAAATAGCATATAAAACCAAATTTTCAATAGATACATGCTTTAGCTTTACAAGCTATCACACTTGGTTTGCTTTTTTATTTTCCTGGTGCGCTGTAGTTGCCAATATGTGTTTACAAATGCCATCTAAAGAATGATTCTCTCCTACCTACAACCTGAGTGAGTAATGGTTGACAAGTACACAGGGACTGTGTGAAGATTTTAGAGGTTTTCTTGGCATTTCAAAATGATCCCGTGATCTTTAATGATGATTGGTATGTGTAAGCCCCTTATTTAATCACATTACTCCCCCAGCATCCACCCATATTTCCCACCCTCATACCAGATACATTTTCCTTTTAATTTGCCATTTACTTGCCATGCACACAAACTTCCAAGTGAGCAGCATACAGCACTGAGTGTAATCAAACATGTGTTAATTACTTTCTTGGTGATGAGGAGGAAGATGATAACAGTTACCCATGTAACTTACCTTTACATCTCCCAGTGGCATCAGCATAGTACCCACCAGGGCATTCAGAAATGCATTTCCCATCATGCAACACGGTCTTCTCCACACAGGTAAGACATCTGGGACTACTGGGGCCACAGCTCTTACAGGATTGGTCACAAGCTAAAGGGAAAGAAAACCCACCAGAGAAAATCAATAATGAACAAAGGGAGCAAAGGAAGTCTGTTCTTTCAACGTCCACAGTTGGCATCAGCATAATTATNAGCTCTTACAGGATTGGTCACAAGCTAAAGGGAAAGAAAACCCACCAGAGAAAATCAATAATGAACAAAGGGAGCAAAGGAAGTCTGTTCTTTCAACGTCCACAGTTGGCATCAACATAATTATCACATTTCTGGCTGCTCAGCTGAGGTCTGTTTCCTTGATTCAAACTTTTCTGTATTCACAGTTGAAGGAGAACTCAATAAGTATTCACTGAACTAAGCATAACAAATATTCTGAGGCTCACCTATCAGTGTGTCCAATTTAATATGGGATTTAAACTCAAAATGGCTTTGGCAGTAGGGTTCTCAGATTTAACAAATAAAATACCAGAAGCTCAGTTAAATTTGAATTTCAAGATAAATAAAAAATAAGTTTTTAGTTTAAGTTCGTCCAAAATAGTTCATCCTATATTTCATCTGACAACCCTAGTTGGAGAGAGAATTCAGAGTTCTACTAAGCAAGGCCATGCTATAAAACTTCGGTTGAAGTTACTGAGCTTCACACAATCTTCTAGGATCTAGTCATTCACTTATTCATTCAGTGAGCCCTGAACACATTTCTTATACTCTGTGTCAAGCACTGTGCCAGGTAGTAGAGACAAAATCCAAATCACCTTGGTCTCAGCTTTAAGGGGCTTGTTAAGTCTACCAGAGGGAAATAAACACATGCAATATTAGGAATACTAAATGTATCGCTCAGATTGGTCTGCATAAGCATCATAAAAATTTCAACAAAATGTGTGTGGGGTAAGAAGTATGAAAGGAGAAGAAAGGATTGATGGAAGAAATGACGCTTGAGCGCTGTCTTAGATATCGAGTCAGAGCATGCCAAGCTGATGAGAATATACTCTCAGCTGAAGCAGCAAAGCAAGTACAGGCCTAGAACCTGGGAAAGCCATGAACTGCAGCACACCAAGCTTTCCTGTCCTTCCCCATCTCCTGGAGTTTGCTCAGAGAAAGGCTGGGAAACAGCAGTTCTGTTTTTTCAGCTGGAAAAGTGCGAAGGGCCAGATTACAGAAACCTATCTACTAGACTCCATGGTCTAGATGCTCATCTTAGGAAAGATTTTAGGAGCCTCTCTCTACACAGTTTTTGGGGTTCCCTGGTGGCTCAGATGGTAAGAATCTGCCTTAATGCAGACTGGGTTTGATTGGGTTGGGAAGATCCCCTGGAGGAGGACAACCCACTCTAGTATTCTTGCCTAGAGAATCCCATGGACAGAGAAGCCTGGCAGGCTACTATCCATGGGGTCACAAAAAGGAGACATGACTGAGTGACTAACACTGACACGCTCACTATAATTTTTAGCATAGTAAAAATACAGCTATGTTTGTGTTTAAGCAGGATCGCTTTGGCTTCAGCTGGGAGGCAGTTTGGAGGGCTGAGGAGGAGAGTTGGGGACCAAGTTGGCAAATTGTGGAAATGCTCAGGGAACAAGATGACTGGGAGCTGCATCAAGTCTGTGAATGAGGTGATAGATTTTAGAGCAGTGTAGGTGGAAGTGTCTCAGATGGCTACCAGGGGTCTAGTACAGGGGATGAGTGATGCTACTCGAGGAACAAAAAAAAAAAAGTAGGAGTGGGGGTTCATCTGGGACATGTGCAGTCCAGTAAACAGCCTGACTGACAGTTCTGAAACTCAGGGGAGGGCGCTGGGGGTCATCACATATGGGTGTGGTTGTTGAAACCAGAAATGAGTTGATTTATTCAGTAAAGGGATTCCCCAGGTGGCACTTGGAGAAGTAAATGGCAACCCACTGCAGTATTCTTACCTAGAGAATCCCGTGGACAGAGGAGCTTGGTGGGCTGCCATCCATGGGGTTGCACAGAGTCGGACACGACTGAAGCGACTTAGCATGCATGCATGCATTGGAGAAGGAAATGGCAACCCATTCCAGTATTCTTGCCTGGAGAATCCCAAGGACAGAGGAGCCTGGTGGGCTGCTGTCTATGGGGTCGCACAGAGTTGGNAGTCACTTTTCTCTCAAGACTCAACTGGTTGATTGAGGCCCACTCACATTATGATAAGTGATGTGCTTTACTCAGCTACTGATTTAAATATTCAGTTCAGATCAGTTGCTCTGTCGTGTCTGACTCTTTGCGACCCCATGGATGGCAGCACACCAGGCCTCCCTGTCCATCACCATCTCCCAGAGTTTACTTAAACTCATGTCCATTGAGCCAGGGATGCCATCCAACCATTTCATCCTCTGTCATCCCCTTGTTCTCCTGCCTTCAATCTTTCCCAGAATCAGGGTCTTTTCCAATGAGTCAGCTCTTCATATCAGGTGGCCAAAGTATTGGAGCTCCAGTTTCAACATCAGTCTTTTCAATGAACACTCAGGACTGATATCCTTTAGGATGGACTGGTTGGATCTCCTTGCAGCCCAAGGGACCCTCAAGAGTCTCCTCCAACACCACAGTTCAAAAGCATCAATTCTTCAGTGCTCAGCTTTCTTTATAGTCCAACTTTCACTTCCATACATGACTATTAATCTCATCTAAAGCATATTTTCATAGCAACATCCAGACCAGTGTTTGATTAAATATCTGGGGTCTGTGACCTGGCCAGGTTGACATATAAAATTAACCACAGTTACCAATTAGTCTTTTTCTTTCCCAGTTCCCAGAGAAATGCCATTTCTACCATTTTAACAAACCAGATATTAATTAGTTTAGCACTGTCTCTGTCTCTCTTTGTAAATAACAAAGACTATATCAAGTACAAATTTTGTTTTATTTGTATTCTTTCTTGAAAAAAGATAAAGTTTTCAGCCCCAAATTCTCTGAGTGCACCATCTCTGGGTTCCACTTTGCATGTCTCAACTTAGTCATACTATAGAAAATCACAAGCCAGACGCAGTTTCCCAAGATTGGTGTGAATCTAGTTCTGTGTTGTTTAAAATAGAGCCAAATGATGCCAAAAGAATTTGAATATCATCACTCTTAACTCTGAGTGAACTTAATACACCATGATACGAAGCATGCATTCACACAAAGTAAGAACCAAAGAACAGATTAGTAGGTAAATCTAAAATCACTGTCAGTAAACTAAAATTACATGAAATTGTTTAAGTGGAGGGAAAAAGTTTTTATGATAAAAAAATAAATAGAACTTTTGAATCTAACTAAAGTCACAATTGAAATAATATTAATAACAAGGGAAGAACTGCACTGTACTTACTTTTATATTACCAACAGAGTCTTACATGCCACCAATGCAAACCTAAAAATCATCTAAATAGAAATTCAAATCGAGAATTTGCTCTAAAATATTCTACATTCTCAGAACAGTTAATGTCAACATCACCATAACTGTCCAAGCCCTTACTCTCCTGGGTACCATTTACTTCTCAATTTTGTCTACACATTGTATATTTACCCTTTTCACAAAAGGTTCTAATCATTACAGGAAGCCAAAGAATGAATTGTGGTTCACCACTCCCTAAAGTACACAAACTACATTTATCCATTCATTCATTCAGCAGTATTTATTCATGTTTGCATACTCCATGAAGGCCTTGGATATACTGATGAATAACTCACATTCCATAACCTCTTTGAGCCTACAATACACTGGGAGGAGAAAAACCCTCTGGAGTTTGCAGACTAACATGGAAAAAAATAAGCATCTGATTACAACTCAATGTGATTGCAGGAAATATACAAGTACTTTTTCTGAAATACACAAGTTATTATGAGAGTGAATGGATGAACAAACATAGTGGGTGGAGTGGAGGATCAGACACCAATTGAGATATTAAGCTTGAGAAGACTTTAGGCAGGATAGTGATAAAGAGCATTCCTGGGAGGAAGAAACTAGTGGTGCAAGGCCTTTAGGTAGGAAGCAGCTGGACAAGTACGGGGATAAAGAGTGGCTTGAGGCAGAGAGCATGAACAGGGGCAAACAGGGTCCCATCCTGCAATGCTTCCTTATGTCACTATAACCTCAAAACACAGTCCAAACAANGTGGTGCAAGGCCTTTAGGTAGGAAGCAGCTGGACAAGTACGGGGATAAAGAGTGGCCTGAGGCAGAGAGCATGAACAGAGGCAAACAGGGTCCCATCCTGCAATGCTTCCTTATGTCACTATAACCTCAAAACATAGTCCAAACCAAAAAAAAAAAAAAAATCCATCTTTAAATTGTGACATCTAAAAGTGATCTTTCCATCTATTCATTTAGGAAATTCAAGTCATTTGGGGAAAAGATGTATCTTGAAATATCAATAAATTGGTTGCAAACTTCTCTCCCTTTATACTGAAGTCTCAGATTAACAGAGATAAACTAATATTTGTTTTTAAATTACTGAGAGTATACTCATTAAATAATATTTTTTCTAAAACTAAATATTCCCTCTATACTCTATTTATACTATAAGCACTAACAAACCTGGAGAAAAGTAGGAAGAAGGTCACAGAGACTTCCAAAAGCAACAAAATTCAACAAAATATTTAAGAGTGAATAAAAATGTAAGACAGAAAAAGTTAAGTGATATCAACAGACAGAACAATGGATTCTCTTCCCAGGATATCTGAAAGTACATTGTACTTCAATTCATGTCAACATATGGCAAAAACTATCACAATATTGTAAAGTAATTATCCTCTAATTAAAATAAATTAATTCAAAAAATAAAATAAGGAACATAATTATTTTCTTCCACTTTAATATAAAAGTTTATTAAGAATAAAGTGAAACCGGAGAAAATCATAAGTTAATATAAGATGCATGTGAAATACTGGTGGAGTCACAGACTACAGTGTACTGCTAATGTGGAAAGATGCTGGGATATCACAACTTGGATGCCTTGTGTGAGTTTATGGATAAACGGTTACACTGTGATGCTGTCAAAGGGAACTTAGTGCACTGGACATGAGCTCAAATGGTTGTGTGTGCAATGATAGATCTTTAGAAAAGATATGATGCCAGATTCCTAAGCCTTCTCTCTGACTGTGATTTGTGCTTTCTGCATTTTTCTTCCCTCCATCTTTGAGAATCTAGGAGCCAGGGCGCTGTCTCTGAAGATAAGTAATTGGTTATTATTTATTCTTCTCTGTTCACTAGGATGTGAATGTCTCCATTTTTCTATTTTGACACTGAAAATAAGAACTGCATCATATGA
This sequence comes from Raphicerus campestris, assembly GCA_006410735.1. Taxonomy (NCBI): domain Eukaryota; kingdom Metazoa; phylum Chordata; class Mammalia; order Artiodactyla; family Bovidae; genus Raphicerus; species Raphicerus campestris. The sequence goes on along the minus strand of SJYW01012159.1, from coordinate 265,373 downwards.
GCCAACATTTACAAGATGCATTGACATCCTGAAACTAAGAGCGTGGCGTGAGGATTACAATTTCTCACCAGAAAAAAATGACCTCCAAGGTCTCTTTGTGTCCTGAGATGCTATGATAGGCTCCATTTGTTGTCTATTCATCATAACTTGAGGCCAAGGTCAACACTGCAATAGCAAGAATTACTGGTCTAACTCAGACACTAAAATGATGAGAAAAGAATGTACTCTCAGGATCTTACATTAACAGCCAATAAAATTCAACATACCTTAAGAGTTGTTAATCAAAATAAAGTTAATTTTAAAATTCAAAACAGAATTGGCATGGGGCAGGGGAAGACCATTTAGGAAACAGAGTCAACCCTAACTTTCAAAAAATCATAAATTAGCAGAGAAGAGAAGAACAAATTTTTTAAAAATACCAGATAAGGAAGTTAAGTGGCCACATTTCTTTCAGATCAGGAACAGATTTGAGGAGACACAGTTTACTTGGATGACTGGGCTACCTAAATTACTTAATTGGATGAGGGTCATTTGATCCTAGTAACTGATACTGCTTTAATGTCATGTAATTCTCCAATAACAACAAATCAATCCACAGAACCTTTGGTGGTCTTAACTGATGACACTATCATTTGCCTTTACCATATTATTTCCTTAAGCACTTGAAAATGTTACTAAAGATTTTCTTCATCTTTAGGTCTTTTTTTTTTTAGGTCTTTTTTCTTTCAATATGCCAAATTACTGAGCCAGAGAGCATAAGGAGTAATATAATTAAAGGCAAATTTTATGCAGCATCTTTAAAATGTAAAAGGTAGCTTTTCAAGATCTTGGATATTCTAGATTAAATCAGTAGGAACAGATTCAGAAAGAAATATAATATCATAACAAAATTCTGAAGCAGCAGCTCACAAGAATCCATGAAAAAAGTGCTAAGCAACAAATTCCAGCAAAGTTTCAGGGTGCAAGATCAACAAACAAAAATCAGTTGTTTCCATACTCCAGCAGTGAACAACCTGAAGAAGAAATTAAGAAAACAATTCCATTTCTAAATGACTGTAATGATTAGTTTTGAAGGTGGACAGCTTGAGTTCAAGGCCTAACTACCATTCAGTCCAGTCGCTCAGTCATGTCTGACTCTTTGTGACCCCATGGACTGCAGCATGCCATTCCTACCTGTCCATCACCGACTCCCAGAGTTTACCCAAACTCATGTCCATTGAGTTGGTGATGCCATCCAACCATCTCATCCTCTGTTGTCCCCTTCTCTGCCCACCTTCAATCTTCCCCAGCAACAGGGTCTTTTCAAATGAGTCAATTCTCCCCATCAGGTGGCCAAAGCATTGGAGTTTCAGCTTCGGCATCAGTCCTCCCAATGAATATTCAGGACTAATTTCCTTTAGGATGGACTGGTTGGGTTTCCTTGTAGTCCAAGGGACTCTCAAGAGTCTTCTCCAACACCACAGTTCAAAAGACTCAGTTCTTTGGCAGTCAGCTATCTTTATAGTCCAATTCTCACATCCATACAATACTACTGGAAAAACCATAGCCTTGGCTAGATGGACCTTTGTTGGCAAAGTAACGTCCCTGCTTTTTAATATGCTGTCCAGGCTTTAACAGTACATGAACACTGAACTTCCAGACGTTCAAGCTGGATTTAGAAAAGGCAGAGAAACCAGAGATCAAATTGCCAACATCCATTGGATCATCAGAAAGGAAAAGAGTTCCAGAAAAACATCTACTTCTGCTTTACTGACTATGCCAAAGCCTTTGACTATGTGCATCACACAAACTGTGGAAAATTCTTAAAGAGATGGGAATACCAGACCACCTGACCTGCCTCCTGAGAAATCTGTATGCAGGTCAGGAAGCAACAGTTAGAACTGGACATGGAACAACAGACTGGTTCCAAATCGGGAAAGAAGTACGTTAAGGTTGTATATTGTCACCTTGCTTATTTAAATTATATGCAGAGTACATCATGAAAAATGCTGGACTGAATGAAGCATAAGTTGGAATCATTTGTCAGAAGAAATATCAATAAGCTTAGATATGCAGATGATACCACCTTTATGGCAGAAAGGGAAGATCAACTCAAGAGCCTCTTGATGAAAGTGAAAGAGGAGAGTAAAAAAGTTGGCTTACAATTCAACATTCAGAAAACTAAGATCATGGCATCTGGTCTCATTATTTCATGGAAAATAGATGGAAAACAGTGGAAACAGACTTAATATTTTGGGGCTCCAAAATCACTGCAGATGGTGACTGCAGTCATGAAATCAAAAGATGNATATGCGGCAAAGAAAAAGGTACTTTTTACTTTTAATCCCTTTAATCAATATGGCTTTTTTCCAAACTGGCTACTGGATCAAAATAAAACCTGTTGATGTGAATTCAGTTATTAAATTTGCTACTTGGTTTTTCTAGAAATGTTATTAATGTAATAAATATCAAGGTGGGAGGTAAGTAAAAAGCAAAGAAAGGGATAATTTGCCCATTCAGACATTGAGACATATTGCAAAGCAATAGCAATTAAGGAGTAAAACAAACAATGGGACAGTGGTATAGGAATAGAAATTTAGACTATGAAATACCTCAGTGACAGACCTATGTGCATATTAAAATTTAATATCCAATGAAGATCACTGGAAAAAGTTAGATTGAATGCTGGGAAAACTGGATCACGAAATGGAGAAAAACCAAACTGCATCTCATAGAAGTGGACTCTAGCTGGATGAGCCTACATAAAGTTAAAACTGAAATTAATAGAATTTCTTCCATTAATTGTAGTATAATTTCTTTGTGAACTTGAACGGGGTAGGTCTTTATCTTAAAATTTCGAAAGCAAAAAGTTAAAGTAAAAATTGATGAATTACATGTTTTTGTTCAATGAAGGGCACCACATTGAAGGTTAAAAAGCAACAAAATGGGAAAATGTTTGTATATTTAAAAACTGGCAGAGTTGGTATCACAAAGTGCAAGGAACTNATAGAATTTCTTCCATTAATTGTAGTATTATTTCTTTGTGAACTTGAACGGGGTAGGTCTTTATCTTAAAATTTCGAAAGCAAAAAGTTAAAGTAAAAACTGATGAATTACATATTTTTGTTCAATGAAGGGCACCACATTAAAGGTTAAAAAGCAACAAAATGGGAAAATGTTTGTATATTTAAAAACTGGCAGAGTTGGTATCACAAAGTGCAAGGAACTCCGTAAAATCAACAATGAACAGGAAGCAAGGCCAGTGAAACAACGGGAAAGACGCATCAAAAAGCAATTTATCAAAGAGGAAACACAAAAGTCCAACAGGAGTTGAGGATAATCTCAAACTTATTAATAATCAGAAATAAGCAAATTAAAACAGAATGCCCCTGTATACCTATTGACCAGGAAAAAACCTGAAGTTTGATCATGTCAAGTCATGTCAAGAATGTGGAGATGAGACAGCCCTGATGCTTGGGAGTATAGATGCTGGTGAGCTACCTGGCACTACTTAGTCCCATAAAGAAAACGCAGAGTCAACACAGAAAGAATAAATTAAAATTAGAAAAAGAAACCAGTAATTCTGTTCTGGGGTTATCCATCAATCCTCAGGAACCTTCCCCACGCCCCCGCAGGCTCATCGAAGGACATACTGGAGGTTGCTCACTGGTCTTCCCTAGTGATGGTGTGCAGATGGACAGATGTGGGGAGTCTGTCCTTGGGAGAGTGGGAATGCAGACCAGGAAGGAACACAGCAGTGAGAAGCAAACGCCTAGATGCTATAGCAACATGGGTGAATCTGAAAGACATACTAGATATACTGCTGGGTGAAAAAAGGACAATATAAACTGGTATGAACTCTATAACATGGTATCATTTAAGAAAGACATACATATACATACGGAGAATAGCATTTCAACATGTACATTACCATATGTAAAATAGATGAGCAGTGCAAGTTGGATGCATTAAGCAGGGCACCCAAAGCCGGTGCTCTGGGACAACCCAGAGGGATGGGATGGGGAGGGAGGTGGGAGTGGGGTCCAGGATGGGGGAGGCACACGTATACCCGTAGCCGATTCTTGTTGATGTATGGCAAGAACCATCACAATATTGAAATTATTTGCCAAAGAAAACAAATTAATTTAAAAAACACGGTATCATTTAAGAAAAATATACATGTACTCACTGAAAACAAAACTCATTTTACATGAGCCCATAAAAACAAAAGGATAAAAAATTTAAAATAGTTGCCCAGGTGAGGAAGGGAAATCAGTATAAAAGGAAGGAAGTAAAGAGAAGAAAAAGAGAGGCGGAAGGAAGAGAGAATGTCTAACAGAAACCTCTGACTCTGCTTTGATTTATGTGTTAGTCCGAGCCAGAAAAGCCCTTCATAACAGCACAGGTACTTACATGACTAAACAATGAGGAGGTTCTGTCCTTTGAATTTCCCCACCCTTTATACCTAATATTTGTAAAACTCGAAGCATGTACCACAGACAGACTTGATTTTTGTAAATTCTTTCAGCCATTGCACAGCACCATTTATAACAGGTTGTGCTGGATTTTTCTCAGCACTCAACTTGAGATTTCTACAGATATGGGTTGCTTGGGTTATAAATTATTAAACCAACACCAGCTGGGCTTTATCTCAAATAGCACTAATCTGAATTGAAAGTAAGCCAGCTTATCACCATCAGACGTCTTAATTAACATTCCGATAGCAATCAATGACTCCGTTCACCGTTGCTTAAGAAAATATTTATACAAACCTTTCTGAAGGCATTTGACACAGACTTACAGAACTTGAACAATTTTATGAAGAGCATAAACTCCAGCTTTGTTCATCAAAAGGGCCATTGGTCAATGCCAACAGCATCACAAAGTCTTGTATCTGCTAAGCACATGGCAGCATTCACTAATTAACCAATGGTCAGTTGACTGGTTGGCTGCCTAATGTCAGCACTGGTCCATCCTTGTGTTTGAAAGTTCTCTTTCTGCTTTGTTTCAAAATGTATACAGATAGCATTTCAGATGTATACTTTCTCCAGAAGCCACCTGTTTAGCAGTCTTTAAAATTCTTCCAGTCTGTAAGGAGGTCTGGTTTTCTTCACTCAACCTCTTAGCCCAAGTAGACTCCCACCCCTCACTGCCTCAGGCTCACGGTAACTGGGCATCACTCCTTTTACATAGACGCATCCCTAGCAAAAGTTGCTTTCTCAATCCAGATAACATCATCTCAGTAGCAGGTCTGTGTCACCGATCCCGACAGTAACAGTAGCCAGTTTCCTCGGGGAATTAAAAGGGTAGATGCCTCCAGGCCTTTGAATTAGTGCAAATTTGACATCTGCTGACCTTAGGAGAGTACATCTGGCTTAACTGAGCAGGGAAGAGATGCTGACAGAAAAAGATTAAAATGCTCAGGGTAATGGCAGCCTGGTTCTTTCCTCATTCTCTCCTGAATCCACACAAAAGCCACCTGTGATTTGTCCAAATCGAGTGAGGTTTCTCACATCAGAGATACTGATGGATCCTGTTGATGGATCCCTGCACGGCTTTAAGCAAGCAGCTGCCCAGAGCTCTCTCTCTTATCTCAGACAAGAGTATTTGTCAAGTCTCAGAGATCATCTCATGTGTGCTGTTGCTTAGTAAACAAAATGAGCATAATAACTTGAGAAAGTTTTATGTGCTGCGCATTTTTTTTAATTTAGTGGACTTAGTTATTAAAAAAAAAATGCATGAGACAGGGTGCTTAGGGCTGGTGCACTGGGATGACCCTGAAGTGACAGGATGGGGAGGGAGTTGGAAGGGGGATTCAGGATGGGGAACATATGTACATCCATGGCTGATGTATGGCAAAAACCACTACAATATTGCAAAATAATTAGCCTCCAATTAAAATAAATAAATTATTTTTTTAATGTCATCTGACTTTTCAATATTGACCATCACAATAAACTTGATTCAAACCTTTCATTCACCATCAGGTGTTCACCCTGTGGACCAGGCACAGGGATAGCTGGCTGATCTAAAGACTGACAGAGATGCAAGAGGTACAGGCTTGATCCCTGGGTGAAGAAGATCCCCTGAAGAAGGGAATGGCAACCCACTCCAGTATTTTTGCCTGGAGAATCCCCATGAACAGAGAAGCCTGGTGGGCTCTAGTCCATGGGGTCACAAAGAGGCAGATATGACTGAGTATGCACGTACACAGGCACAGGAAGACAAGGAAGAGGGAGAAGAGGGTCAAGGGAAAGGCAGAGAGGGGACAGGAAATGGGCAGAGGTGCCTAAAGAGGGATCATGTTACAGCAGCACCAGAGCAATTATTAGGCAGTTAAGGTCTAAACCCAGAAGACCCAGCATGGATCCCAACTCTGCCCCTCATTAGCTCTGTGACCTTAGGCAAGCTTCTCAGTCTCTCTGCTTCTTCATCTGAGAACAGAGGATGATGATAACTACCTCAGAAAACTGCTATGAGGATTAAATACTAAAAAGCACTTACTCTGTACCAGGCACTGTGTTGAATGTCTCACCTACATCAATTCAGTCTTGGCATGGCCTTCTGAGTTAGGGGTGTGCTGCTGTAACCAATGACCACAGACGTGGCTTAAAGCAACACATATTTATTACCATACAGCTTAAGAGATTGGAAGTCCTAAAATCAAAGCATGAGCAGGACTGCACTACTCCAGGAAGCTCTGGGTGGGAGAATCCATTTCTTTGTTTATTCCTTGTCTCTTTCCAGGTTCCATAGGCTGCCTGCATGCTCATGGTCCCTTCCCAGCATCGCTCCCCAAGTCTGCTTCTGTTTCTGGTCTTCTCTTCTGATGCTGATCCTACTGTCTCCCTATTAGGACCCTTGAGATTACACTGGCTCATTCAGATAATCCAGGGTAACCACCCCCACCTCAAGATCCTTACCTTAATCATACCTGCCACTGCTGCTGCAAAGTCACTTCAGTTGTGTCCAACTCTGTGCGACCCCATAGACAACAGCCCACAAGGCTCCCCCATCCCTGGGATTCTCCAGGCAAGAGCACTGGAGTGGGTTGCCCTTTCCTTCTCCAATGCATGAAAATGAAAAGTGAGAGTGAAGTCGCTCAGTCGTGTCGACTCTTAGCGACCCCATGGACTGCAGCCTACGAGGCTCCTCCATCCATGGGATTTTCCAGGCAAGAGTACTGGAGTGGGGTGCCATTGCCTTCTCTTTAATCATACCTACAAAGTCTCTTTTGCCACCTGAGGCAGAATATTCACACATGCTACTGATTAGGATAGGGGCATCTTTGAGGAACCATTCTGTCTCCCACAGGTAGGACTACTGTCAGCATTTAACAAATGGGAAATTGACACAGGAAGAGATTAAGTAACCTGCCCCAGGTCATACTCTTTCTCCCAACATGTTCTGCCTCTCAGTGGGTTAATGTTTAGCACGTGGGACAGTGCTCTGCACAAGGAGCACAAAGTTGAGTTAACTCTTATTGTCTGCAGTTGTCTTGAAGGTTGAATAGACAATAACTGCCTCGGTTTCAACTCAAGGGCACCAACATCAAAAGCAGGGTGGCTCTTGGCTGGCCTGGGAGTCCCATGGAGTGCCTTGGTCCCCATGCATATACGGAAGCTGGGCTCCTCTCCCTCCAGCTATGGGTCTGAAGCAAGTGGCCTGAGCCTCGTGGTCCTCATATGCATGCAGGACAAGGTTACAGAGAGCACCCAACCTAACAAGCAGTTGGGGAACAAAGGTATTCAAGGGGATTCTGTCACTGGGAAAGAACACGTTCCACAAACGACTAAAACACTGCCAATTCTAGCGTGCCACACGTGTGCTCAATCACGTCTGACTCTGCGACTCCATGGTCTATAGCCCACCAGGCTCCTCAGTCCACGAGATTTCCCAGACAAGAATACTGGAGTGGGTTGACATTTCTTTCTCCAGGGGATCTTCCCAACAAAGGGACTGAACCTGCATCTCCTACATTGGTAGGCAGATTCTTTACCATCGACCCACCTGGGAAGCCCCATTAGGAAACCAAACTTAGCATCGTTTGCATATTTGTTGAGTAGAAGTGATGGTTTTGGGTGCTATGATTTGAATGAAACAAGGGATGCGGGAAGAGCAAAAACTGCTTTGGCCTACAAAGCGGGGCACTTACCAGTGCAGGTCCCCTGCTTGTTGTAAAACCCGTTGCCACAGCTGCTCTCACAGCCACCCTCTCTCAGCACGTGGAGGGGGTCTCTGCAGGCCAGGCAGTGCTTCTCTGTGGGACCCCAGCAGGCAGCACAGGACTCGTGGCAGGCTGCAGGAAGAACCCAGAGGAGAAAAGACTGACTGCAATTTTTCTTTCAAAGGCTTTAGAATTTATAAGGAGGATGTTGGAACCTTCAGTCCTAAACCACTAGGCACATATGTGCACCACAGGAGAAAAAACCACCCCCCGCCAAAATATAAAAGAGAAACTTCCTGTTGGCCAGAGGCATGACTTCTGTAAATTACTGCTAAGAGAACTGGAACAGGAAACCAGAGGCTTTTGAATAATGGGAATCACAGGGAATGGAATCATAATTTTCTAGAAAAATACGGTCTGTCTAGTGAAATTAGAAGGCCCTCCATCATCTTACCTTCAAAACCACACAATAAAGTGTCAAACTAGATAACTGCACTCAACCTCCAACATGCCGAGCATCCGCTTATGAGGGATGCCATGCACTCTTGAGAGTCCCTTGGACTGAAAGAAGATCCAACCAGTCCATCCTAAAGGAGATCAGTCCTGGGTGTTCACTGGAAGGACTGATGTTGAGGCTGAAACTACAATACCTTGGCCACCTGATGCGAAGAGCTGACTCATTTGAAAAGATTCTGATGCTGGGAAAGATTGAAAGCGGGAGAAGGGGATGACAGAGGATGAGATAGTTGGATGGTATCACCAACTTGATGGACATGAGTTTGGGTAAACTCCAGGAGTTGGTGATGGACAGGGAGACCTGGCGTGCTGCAGTTCATGGGGTCGCAAAGATTCAGACATGACTGAGCGACTGAACTGATTATGATGCACTCTTACCCTTGAATAGACTTTGAAAGATCCAGTACTGCTTGACTTCTGTTGCTCCTTCCCTCCCTTTCCATCTCTCCCCCACCCCAGCTGTCCCACCCTCATCTTCCCTCGCAACTATTACAGCTCAGCCTCCGGTTTCCCCATAGCATCTGCTCTAAACTTGTATCTTGAAGACTCACGAAGCCCGCCTTTCCCTATACCTTAGATTTTTAACTCTATGTTGTTTCTAGACTAGAGTTCTTCCTTTAAGGTTTGACCATCTCCTCCTTTTCCAGCATTTGATTGTTTTATTACTATTCATTCTTGCTCTTCATCTTAGGTTTATAAAGAGAGGTCTATTCTGAATGATTGAATATATTCAGATTTGGTACACTGTCTGTAGGGCTAACATCAGCCATCCTTCTGTTAGTGTATGGGCTGTGTGCTTAGTTTCATCTGACTCTTTGCAACCCCATGGACTGTAGCCTGCCAGGTTCCTCTGTCCAGGGGGATTTTCCAGGCAAGAATACTGGAGTAGATTGCCATGTCCTCCTCCAGGGGATCTTCCCAACCCAGGGATCAAACCCAGATCTCCTGCATTACATGTGGATTCTTTACCATCTGAGCCACCAGGGAAGCCCAAGTATACTGGAGTGGTTAGCCTATCCCTTCTCCAAGGGATCTTCCTGATGCAGGGATTGAACTGGCATCTCCTGCACTGCAGGTTGATTCTTTACCCATTGAGCTATCAGGGAAGCCCTTGTTAGTGTGTCCTGATTTTCAAAATGTTTTCTTTACAATGGATCACAACCTATTTTTCAGAGATATTCATTCTGACCAGAACTGGCAGAGAGAATGCTTTTGCTGGTCACTGGTGATTTGGGAGCTATACCTAAGTAACTTAATTAGACGTCCCTTTGGAATCAGAAGAAAGGAGGCCTACAAGGCAAGTCTCAAGACCTAGTCCTCTCCTGTCGTTCTAAACTGCAAAGAAAGGCTTTAATTTCAGACAACTTTTCTCTCCAATAGACTTAGAGATAAACTCATTTGTGTTGTGTTAGGAAGAGCTCTTCCTAACAGCAAACAGTAGTGGATACCTTGTGATACTGATTATATACGAAATCTGGGGGGGAAAAAAGTTACAAATAAACTTATTTACAAAACAGAAACAGACTCACAGACTTGGAGAAAGAACTTAGAGTTACTAGAGTAGAAGAGAGTGGGAGGAGGGATAGTTAGAGAATTTGGGCTTAATATATACATTTTATGTATCCATTTAAATGGATTCATTTAGTATGTATCCATCCACACATTTAATATGATACATCCATCAATATGTATCCGTTTAAAATGGATAACCAACAAGGAACTACTGAATAGCACAGGGAACTGCTAAATATCGTGTAACAACCTAAATGGGGAAGGAATTTGAAAAAGTATAGATACATGTATATGTGTAACTGAATCCTTTTGTCGTATACCTAAAACTAATACACTGTTGATCAACTATACTCTAATATAAACTTAAAAGTTAAAAAAAAAAGAATAACAGTAGTGGGAGTGCAAGGCACTGATATAAGGAAGAGCTGAAGAATGAGACAGCCAGCCATGGAGAGAGCCAGAGAGCGACAGCAGCAAACGGAAAGGGAAGGAGCTTGGGGGTTCAAGGAACTGGAGGCTCCTCTTATGACTGGACCTGGTGGACATCTCAGGGTACAATGGGGAACAGAGGGCACGGTGACCTGATTCATGGCTGGAGGGGTAGGCAGAAGCCCTATCAAACTTGATCTTAGAGACCATGGAAAGAAATTAGGATTTTTAGCTTAACTGTGATATGAGTCAAGAATGGGCTTAAATAGGATAACAAGCCCTGCTTGAGATGTTTAAAAGTTCTCTTTGGATGTCATGAAGAGAGGGCTTAAGGACTCATATGCTGCAGGGAGATGAACATGGAGCTGACTGTTCTGGTCCAGATAAGAGATGAGAGTGGCAGGTGGAAAGCAAAGCTGGACAAAGTTTACTTACTTGTTATCTGCCTTCCTCACTAGGGAGCGCCCTCACCATAAGGTCCATAGGGGCAGAGTCCATACTCTTTTTGTCAACTCGGTTGAGCACACTGCTTGGTACTCTACAAACTCCTATTATACTTGCCACCTTATTTACAAATGGTGCATGAAAACATTGCTTGTGTTGAGATAAGCCACTGACGCAACTTAAAATCAAATACGTGGATGCAAAGATCCCAGTAGCATTCTACCCTGAATGCACATGAAAATTTTCATTCATTTACTCAGCTACTTTCAACAGCTGATTGCAGTCACTATCTGAAGTGTCTATCAATGTTAAGGGCTTCTGCCTTACTGAGGAAATGGAGTTGATTCAAAGCTGTTACCCAAACAAACAAAAATCCAATTGCTTTTCTAAGAAGGCATGCCACGCTAATCTATCAATGTTCAACAGGAGCGCCTACCACATGCAAGGTGAAGGACTAGTCTGGAGGGCCTTCCCAGCTAACACAGGTAGGCCAGCGCACCAGGCAGTAAGTTCTCAGGGGATGATGGGGGGTGAGGTGAAAAAGACAACAGGGGTCAGATCACGAGTGTCAGGCAGGCAGGGGTAAAGGACCTTGGATGTCATCCCCCTAAAAGTTTTAATCAGGGCAGAGGAATTGATCAGTTTTGCTTTTTAGAGTATTAATTTTGCAGTGGGGAGAGGAGAGGGTGATTAACTCAAGACATCTTTAAGGAATGAAATCATCCTTGTCCTGGGGGAGAGGAGGAGATAAGAAATGAAAGGGTAATTGCCAGTTGTTTCAGGGACTGTCTGATGGCGGTGCATTATATCAGCTGCACTGGCAGTTGATACAATACAAATACATCCAACCTGTTTGGTAAATGGTACCTTCCCTGATACTCTGTCTGCAGCCCTGGGGACGCTGCAGACACCATATCCAATGATGAAAGGTCTGGCACAGGAGAAGGTCTCGGGTCTCCGCTCCTTCTGACCAGTCTGATCTTTGCCATACCGCTTGTTAAATATTTTTAATATTACCCCCAATGCTACCAGTGAGGACAGGGGTCAAAAGACAAGCAGGATGGAGGCCCTGGACTTAGGGATGGCACTCAGTCCTGTCACATACTGAGTCCTACCTAACCTTTCACTCTGCCTGCTGTTACCTCCCTCCACCATACCAGCTTTATGGAGCAGAGACCCTAAGCAGACCATGTGATGATCAAGGGTCTGGATGCCCCACACCACACAGGACTGACTCAGCCAGCAATGCCTCTGGCTCCTTCTATGGTCCCTGAATATAATCTTGCATACATTTGAGAGGTGTCCTAACGTGTCACTGTGTCTATGACGCTTTGCTGAACTTGTCCAGACAAAGCCAGTTACTCCTTCCTCTAGGTTCCTGCAGCCCCTTGTACGTGCCTCTCCTGCTCCTTACTGACTCTGCATGCATGCTAAGTCGCTTCAGTCTGACTCTTAGCAACCTATGAACTACAGCCCACCAGGCTCCTCTGTCCATGGAATTCTACAGGCAGGAACACTGGAGTGTGCAGCCATGCCCTCCTCCAGGGCAGTCTTCTGGACCCAGGCATTGAACCGCCTCGCTTACGTCTCCTGCATTGACAGGCAGGTTCTTTACCATAGCATTACCTGGAAAGCCCGTGATGGATCTATCGACATTGAGAGCCAAAAGTGATGCTGGACCTTCTCTTTTTTCCCATCTCAAAAAGAAAAAAAAGGCGTGTTCCACAGCCAGGCAGGACAGCAGAAGGGATTTTTATTTTAACATAGGACTATGCTGAGCTGTCATTTCTCCTCCCCCCAACCCCCTTTTTTTATTTTGAGTTGTCATTTCTCATAATGACATACTCCCACTGTGTTTTGCAATTGATTTCTAATTTCTAACACTGAACATATGCTACTGCAGATAATCTCTCCTTGCAGGCTTATTTTACATGGAGCTTTTATTTCATTTGGGTTATTATGAAAAATAAAAGGTCAGTTCCTGACTTTTCACCATAATTTCTCTCAGTAATACATGTTCAGCTCACCCAGCGTTTGAAGTGTATATTGTGATGATAAATTAAAACAGAGGACAAATAAGAGAAAGCCATCATCTTATCTCACGTGCAGAAGATAATTTCTTTTGGAAAGCCCCTGACTCTTTCAGAGAATAACAAGACATGTGTTAGCTTGCTGAGCAATTCCTTTCAAAATGAAAGAGAATGAAATACTCTTCTTTTTGGCAACTCTCTATTGAAACCCTACTCTAAAAATAACAAACTTCTTTTCATATTTGATAATTTTGACATAGAAGGCTGTAAAAAAAAAAAATTCAACCTGTGCTACTCAAAGAATAAAATGCAGCCCTTTCCCAAGGAAATGTTAAAATACTTCCTAGGGACCACTTCTTGTTTTCCAGGAAGACTTCGAAAGACCCCAGGTAGTGGACACAGATCCCTGTTTCCTCAGCCTTCAAGTGTAAGCTGCCCCCACCCCCCGCCCTCAGGGAAAAGAAGGAATCTTGGATTCTCACCATTCCATGGACTTCTGGAATGTCTCATGTCCATTACCAGAAAACAAGTACACTTGGTTAGTGGCCCTTTTAAAGTCATCAGTGAGGCTGCAGTTAGGATTTCCAAATTGCCAAGAAGTTTTCACTCTCAACTACATGAAGCAGCCTAAACTCCAGGCATAAGCAAGACACCATACACAAGGTAAATTCCTTCATTCTGGTCCTTATCCACATTGTGGCCACTGCTAACTATCCTTCACAATAGATAGGACTGGCCAAGTTTTAAAGTTTATCAGGAGGCAGTGAGTAAATTTCTAGTAAGACACTCTTGTTGGATGAAAAAAATTTTCCCATCTTAAACTCAACTTCACTGGCCCCTTGCTCTCCTAATCTGTAAAGTGGGAATAATAATATTTGTTGTACTTAACTCAAGGGGATATGACGAGATGATATATATGAGAAAGCAGAGGACACTGAACATGATCCTATGAGTGGCACACCCTATGGGATCCAACAAATCTTGTTTCATCTGGTGCCCAAAGCAATTATAAAGGGAGCAAATTAAAATGTAACACAAGGCAGAAAGGATAAGGATGAAAAAGACTACAGGAAAGCAAGGTTACTTAGAAAGGGAGCGAAAAGAAATAACAGAGCCCACAGGGATTCCTTCAGCACTTACATAAACGAGCTCCAGTCTTGCCCAGAGGCTGCCTACTGTAGAGCCCTTTCCTTGTAATTGCTACAAAATATTAACAAAAACCCTTTGGAAACTGATTGAGAACAGCTCTGTGATGCTCACAGTGAAGCCCAGATGCTGGGCAAACTGTGCTCTCTTCCTCAATCACAGCCACACCTGAGGCCAAGGCTACTAGTCTAAGAAGGATGGACAACAGACACCAGACAAATCTAAAAGGAGGGTGTCCTCTGAGTCACTACCATTTGTGATCCTTTTACTTTCACCTGCTTCTGGCCCCTACCAAGCTGGTCTCTGCC
>SJYW01012159.1:178549-236054 GCA_006410735.1 Raphicerus campestris | reverse complement strand
CAGTGCACGGGGACAACCCGGGGGGAGGGGAGGGGGAGGAAGGGGGGAGGGGGGTTCGGGACAGGGGGGCACATGCACACCCATGGCTGATTCATATCAATGTATGGCAAAAACCACCACAATATTGTAAAGTAATTAGCCTCCAATCAAAATAAATTAATTAAAAAAAATAAAGAAATATCATGAGCCATTGAAAAGAAAGAAACCATATGTAAAATAGATGACCAGTGCCAGTTCAATGAATGAAGCAGGGAACTCAAAGCTGGAGCTCTAGGACAACCCAGAGGGATGGGATGGGGAGGGAGGTAAGAGGGGGGGTTCAGGATAGTGGGACACATGTACATCCATGGCTGATTCATGTCGATGTATGGCAAAAACCACCACAATATTATAAGGTAATTAGCCTCCAATTAAAATAAATTAATTTAAAAAAAAAAGAATCACCATTTTAGCACTCACAAGGCACCTAATTATCTTAGAGAAGAGGCAAATGAAGACAAGAAAAAGAGGAGTGAGGAAAAAAATAAGATTCTGTAATTTTTCCTGAGGCTGTGCCTAGTTAGAAACTGCTGACAGGGAGTAAATAATAGAAGATAAATGGAAGTCAGGTTACCGGGAAGCCAGAGTCTAGGCATGCCTATACGCTCTTCTACTTTCTTCTCTGTGCAGTGGTTTAAAAACCTTTTTTTTTTTTTTTTTCAATCAAAAATTGTTGCAAGTGTCTTATATGTACCTAGCATTGTGGGGAATTCAGAAAGATAAGATCCGCCCTTGCCTCAATAATCACTCACTTTCTACAATAGACTTTTAAACTGTCTGTATAGCACGGAATGTAACGAATTCATTTAGTAACTATTTGAAGTAATGACACTCATTTAATGACACTCTTCTCCAGTTGAGAACCTAATCCTGAATCACAGGGTGGTTTTGAGTCACTTCACTGAAGTCTTCTAGTGCCTGGGACATGGAAGAGCCTCAGCAAACACTTGTTGCATAAACAGAGTGGAGGAGATGGGACTATCACTTGAAGCAGTATATATATCTTTACAAGATATTCAGCAGCTAAGTGAGAAATCATAATTGCTGTAGAATACCAGATGTTTGAACATGCATATGATGTTCCCAGATGGTGCTAGAGCTAAAGAACCCACCTGCCAATGCAGGAAAAGTAAGACACACAGGTTTGATCCCTGGGTTGGGAAGATCCCCTGGAGGAGGGCATGGCAACCCACTCCAGTATTCTTGCCTGGAGAATTGGTGGGCTACTGTCCATAGGGTCACAAAGAGTCAGACGCGACTGAAGCAACTTATTATGCACGATGTAAAAAGCAGAACAAAGTGAGTAAAGACAGTGGCAGGATGTGCTGAGCCCCGGACTGAATGAGTGATCGAGGAGTGAAAAATGGGGACTGACTCTCCTATCAGCTTCACAATAGCCACACCAACAGAACAGGAAGGATCCCGTGTTCTAGAGGATTTCAGGACAGCAATTTCCTTTGACAAGAGGTTCGTCCTGGGCATGGCAGGCTGGGCTCAGCCACATACTGGATATAATGCCAAGACTCAGCAAGTACTGCTTTGCACCTGGTTCTCCGGGGTCAGTGCTGCCGCTGCTGCTAAGTCATTTCAGTCATGTCCGACTCTGTGCGACCCTAGGGATGGCAGCCCACCAGGCTCCCCCATCCTTGGGATTCTCCAGGCAAGAACATGGAGTGGGTTGCCATTTCCTTCTCCAATGCATGAAAGTGAAAAGTGAAAGTGAAGTTGCTCAGTCTTGTCTGATCCTCAGTGACCCCATGGACGGCAGCCTTCCAGCCTCCTCTGTCCATGGGATTTTCCAGGCAAGAGTACTGGAGTGGGGTGCCACTGACTCCAGGGTCAGTGCTACGTGTCCACAAATTCCAACAAATAATTAACTTTAGACGTTCTTCCATTCAAACTACAACTTCTAAATCTCAGCTAAGTCAGCATCCTATACATAAATTTTACAGGTTTTCTTTTCATAAGCCTTCCCTCTAAATGAAGCATAATAGTGGTGAAGAAACAAGTCATTCTAGACTCTCAACATTTGACTGAAGCATTTAAAGAAAATGATTTTAATTTGTTGTGATGAAACACAATAAACTGTTCCCTGTATTATATTTACTTCCCCATAATATACAAAAGTTATTTAAAATCAGACACAAAGGGCACAAAATCCTTTGTTTCCTAATGCAAGCTATTTGATTTGCATCTGCATAAATTGAAAAACAACAGAATATATTTGATAAGGATAATAGCTGCCTTTTATTGTTCATGTGGGGTTTCTCAGGTGGCGCTAGTGGTAAAGAACCTGCCTGCTAATGCAGGAGAGATAAGAGATGTGGGTTTCAATCCTGGGTGGGGGAGACCTCTGGAGGAGGGCATAGCAACACACTCCAGTTTTCTTGACTGGAGTATCCCATGCATACAGGAGCCTGGCACACTACAATCCATAGGGTTGCAAAGAGTTGGACACGACTGAAGTGACTTAGCAAGCATGCACTGGCCACATACCATGTGTCAGTCATAATATATTTACATTTTCAAACATCTTTTCTAACCTTCATATTAGTGGCTTAAAGTAAATAATATTAACCCCATTTTATAGCTGAGAAAACTGAGTCTCAAGGTGGTTAAATGACTTGCCCAAACATACAGCAAAAAGTGGTAGCGTTGAGATTCAAAAATGATGCCCCTCACACAAATCTAAAAACTGTTCAATTGCTGGATTCTTTAAGTTTCAAAATCTAAGACCACACAGCAATCCTACATAGAATGAGTTACATAGGTTTCTATGTTAGTGTTTTTATTTTTTCACACCTCTGCAAAGCAGCAGCTAACCCTGCCCTGATTGCCAGCTCACTATAGGCAAACATGGAGCCTTATTTGTCTTCATATTCTCTAGATCTTGAGCAGTGGTCAACAGAGGATAAATGGAGTCGGGGACAAGGAACAGGAAAGACAGACAAGGGGAAGCAGAAATCCAAGTCTCCAAACATACATGGAGGGTTTCCAGGTGCCAGGTGTCATCCTAATCGATACATGTGAATTCACTCTTTAATCCACACAACAATGCTGTGTGGTAGACATTTCTGCCTCCGCTTTAGCCACAAGCAATTGAAACACAGAGTTACAGAACAGGCTGTTTGAAGCAACAGAGCCCAGATCAGAATCCCGGTGGTTTGTCTCCACTTGAGGAAGGTGTCACCCTCCCTCCCATCTCTGGGTCTGCAGAGTGAAGGCAGCACCTGCCAGGAGCACACACAGCTCCATCCTCCAACCTTTGTGATACATATTTTAAAATGGGCTAAATTCTACTCATTTTCTACTCGGAGTCAACAGTCTTGAGCTATTCATTTCAAACTCATCTTCTACGGTGTGTTAATGCAGTTGTTCTAACTTCTTGTGGGCTCTTATATCTCTGATCTATGTTCACAGTTTAATAGTCCCACCAGAGTGAGACAGAAGTTGATTGAAAAGAGGGGTGAGACATACATGAAAGAATGTTCTCAGGACAGGCGAGCTCAGTCTGGATCCAGATTCAGATTTAATACCAAGGTTTTTAAGAAGAGGTAATGAAACTACCACTCTGGTAGAAAGAATACAGTAAGTGTAGGACAAGTGGTACCCAACAGCCATGGTGGAAGGGTACCATGTGGCATAGCGTCAGAGCAAACAACATCCATACATGGGTCAAGCTTGACCATGTGGTCAGCATTAAGAGATGGGCTGTTAATTCCTGGAAATGGGTCATGACAGCACAGAAACCACAGTAGAAACTCAATATTAGGACCTGATGTCCATGTGGTCAAAAAGGAATGTTGGACCAGATCTAGTTGGCACCAAAAGAAGGTTAGGGGTTAAGGCAGATGCCTGAGTGCCACACCTAAAGGGTGACTTATAGGCATCAGGAGGGGGATTACTTACTCCTTGGCCCTCTCTACTGTGGGACAGAGACAACTTCCAGATTGTCTATCTCCAGTTTAGATGGATATAAAGCCTGGGTGGTGCTGAGCCTTCAGGTAAAGTTGTCAAAGCATTAAACTCTCAAGTTGAAGCACTGACTGGTGGGGGACACAAAATGTGATTTATAATTATGGTATTCAGTTTAATCAAGCACAAGATTATAACAATAATGTGAATATATGTACACATGTACATGTTTGTAGGCATATGCAGATATGTGTGTCTATACCACAAAACTCAAGGGAAAAGAAACAATGATAAAAGCCCCTAAGGATGTGGTTCTCAGGTAGGACTCAGACCCTTCTTTTACCTCCCTCTGGTTTACTTTCTCGACTCTTTTCTTGAAGACTCATGGGTCTATGTGCCTCTTGGGTCTGCCTAGAATTTCTCATTCTGTCTCATATTCAACATGGTGAGCATGAATATTAATCAGCTAATTTCTGGTAATGAGTTCTCTCAGCACATGTTCACTTTCTTTTGCTTTTGATGGGTCAATAAAGTGGCAATTAATGCCAGCCAGAACATAAATGATTCTGGCNGACAAGGGGAAGCAGAAATCCAAGTCTCCAAACATACATGGAGGGTTTCCAGGTGCCAGGTGTCATCCTAATCGATACATGTGAATTCACTCTTTAATCCACACAACAATGCTGTGTGGTAGACATTTCTGCCTCCGCTTTAGCCACAAGCAATTGAAACACAGAGTTACAGAACAGGCTGTTTGAAGCAACAGAGCCCAGATCAGAATCCCGGTGGTTTGTCTCCACTTGAGGAAGGTGTCACCCTCCCTCCCATCTCTGGGTCTGCAGAGTGAAGGCAGCACCTGCCAGGAGCACACACAGCTCCATCCTCCAACCTTTGTGATACATATTTTAAAATGGGCTAAATTCTACTCATTTTCTACTCGGAGTCAACAGTCTTGAGCTATTCATTTCAAACTAATCTTCTACGGTGTGTTAATGCAGTTGTTCTAACTTCTTGTGGGCTCTTATATCTCTGATCTATGTTCACAGTTTAATAGTCCCACCAGAGTGAGACAGAAGTTGATTGAAAAGAGGGGTGAGACATACATGAAAGAATGTTCTCAGGACAGGCGAGCTCAGTCTGGATCCAGATTCAGATTTAATACCAAGGTTTTTAAGAAGAGGTAATGAAACTACCACTCTGGTAGAAAGAATACAGTAAGTGTAGGACAAGTGGTACCCAACAGCCATGGTGGAAGGGTACCGTGTGGCATAGCGTCAGAGCAAACAACATCCATACATGGGTCAAGCTTGACCATGTGGTCAGCATTAAGAGATGGGCTGTTAATTCCTGGAAATGGGTCATGACAGCACAGAAACCACAGTAGAAACTCAATATTAGGACCTGATGTCCATGTGGTCAAAAAGGAATGTTGGACCAGATCTAGTTGGCACCAAAAGAAGGTTAGGGGTTAAGGCAGATGCCTGAGTGCCACACCTAAAGGGTGACTTATAGGCATCAGGAGGGGGATTACTTACTCCTTGGCCCTCTCTACTGTGGGACAGAGACAACTTCCAGGTTGTCTATCTCTAGTTTAGATGGATATAAAGCCTGGGTGGTGCTGAGCCTTCAGGTAAGGTTGTCAAAGCATTAAACTCTCAAGTTGAAGCACTGACTGGTGGGGGACACAAAATGTGATTTATAATTATGGTATTCAGTTTAATCAAGCACAAGATTATAACAATAATGTGAATATATGTACACATGTACATGTTTGTAGGCATATGCAGATATGTGTGTCTATACCACAAAACTCAAGGGAAAAGAAACAATGATAAAAGCCCCTAAGGATGTGGTTCTCAGGTAGGACTCAGACCCTTCTTTTACCTCCCTCTGGTTTACTTTCTCGACTCTTTTCTTGAAGACTCATGGGTCTATGTGCCTCTTGGGTCTGCCTAGAATTTCTCATTCTGTCTCATATTCAACATGGTGAGCATGAATATTAATCAGCTAATTTCTGGTAATGAGTTCTCTCAGCACGTGTTTGCTTTCTTTTGCTTTTGATGGGTCAATAAAGTGGCAATTAATGCCAGCCAGAACATAAATGATTCTGGCAGAAGGAATCAATCCAGAAAAACCATAAAATGGCAGGCTTCATTTTGAAAAGTTTAGCATTCTCAATGAGCACTGGTTGATCAACTTCTAAGGTCAGTGGTGAAAAAAAAACACCCAAAATGGTGTAAAGCACAAATATTGCAAAAAAAAAAAAAATTCTGATAATGAGAAAGTTTATTTGGAAAGATTATTTGGGCAATCTCACCATCAAACGAGTATATGGAAATTGATCACAAGTTTAGCCTTAATTTTTAAGATTGTTCTCTTTCTTCTCTCTCTCCTCTTGCTCTCTTTTTTCTTCTCATTTTATGCATAAAAATGCAACCAGGCTGAACTAAAGCAAATTGGTTTAATTCCCTGGAGGGTGCATGAACAAATTTTCCCAGCAACTTTCTACTAAGGCATTTGTGTATGGGCATGTGGATGGAATGTGGAAGCAGTCAGCTACATAAACCAGTAATCAAATGAAACATTACCTATTTCAAAGTGCCCTGAAACCACATTAACAACACCAATTAAAACACTGGGCTTAGGAGGAAGGAAAGTGGCCAAAAAAAGAAAAAAAATAAACATGTATGTGGGACATTTGGCCGGGGTGGAGGAGGTATGGGGGGAAAAGAAAATCTAGGGGGAATTACTTCCCTTTCAAAGGCAAATCTGTTGCAAGAGTGCTAGCAGGAGGTCTCTTTGATGGGATAGAAGAAAGGAATAAAGAATACATTCAGTAATTTCATCAATTTGAAATTTCAGCAGTTTACCTAAATTGCCGAACCATTAGACACTTTAAAAAGCATTCGTATGCACCCACTTTAAACCTTTTCTAAAATAACCAGTAAATAGAACGGGATTGTAATAAACATTAAGAGTTCTTTTCTCTTTTGTGGCTGACACTGCTGTCGAAAAGCTGGTCCTTCAAGGATCACCAAGGGGTGGGACATTCCTTGATCACTCACTTATTCATGTCAAACAAATCTGAACCCTTCATGCAGCCCATGATGTTGGGGATACAGAAATAAAGAATGCTTCCAGATCTCAAAAAGCCCCCATGTCAGACTCAGAAGCCAGGATGCTTCCCTCTCTGTAATGTGACTGGCTCCAGGCCCACTATCATCACATTGACATGGCACACACAGTACCAGCGTTTCCTCACAAGGTGGTTTCCACAGTCCTGTGGACTCTGCCCATAACCATGACCAGGAGTGGAGAGGGCCAGCAGTCTCCTCCAGGAGGAAATTTCACCTGGCCTTGGAGCTCATTCAGCCTGCACACCTAAAGAATACCATGCACTGACTCTTTTTTTTTCCCAGTAGATAACTAGAATTTATTCATCTTGCACAGCCAAAATTTTAGACTTGCTGTACTGCAGGAATCCTTTTTTTTTTTGCCGATGGCAACGGGCCTTCTACTCTCTGCTTCTGTCAGTGTTGTTATGCTAGACACTTCAATATGTCATCGTTGTTTAGTCACTAAATCATGTCCGACTCTTTTTTGACCCCATGGACTGTAGCCCACCAGGCTCCTCTGTCTATGGGGATTTCCGAGGCAAGAGTACTGCAGTGGGTTGCCATTTCCTTCTCCAGGGGATCATCCTGACCCAGGGATGGAACCTGGATCTCCTGCACTGGCAAGCAGGTTCTTTACTTACCACTGAGTCATCAGGAAAACCAAGATACCTCAAATAAGGGGTATTATAGAGCATCCATCCTTCTGTGACTGGCTTATTTCACTTAGTCCAATGTCCCCAATTCAACCACATTGTCTCATATGGAAGATTTTCTTCTTTTTAAGGGCCAAATAATATTCTACTGCATACACAGACTATATTTTGTTTATCTGCTTGTCCATAAGTGGACATGTAAATTGCTTTTATTACTTAGATAGCCTAGATAGCACCAGTTCATTTTACCATTTTCCCTCTGACTTTTCTGAAAATCTAACCAAGGACATGAAAGACAGGAGCCTACTAGCTGACCTCAGACTGGCCCATCTCCCAATTCCTGTCACATCCTTGCCCTTTGGCTCAGCTGCAGAATGCAGCTACCACAGTTCTCTGGGATGACACCCAAGATCCACCTTCTTGTCCATCTGCCTCCCCAGGTTTTCTGGCCGCTGCACACCCTGACTTAGGTTCTGGGCACACCTGATTCCCTGTCTCTTTCAAAAGACAAACTTAGGATTCTGTCCTTTTCTTTGTTCTCACCATCACACCTCCATTTCTGCATTTAAAAAAATTCTTTATACATTTATTCTTTTACTTATACCTGTGATTATAATCACTATTGAAAAAATAGTCATGTATAAAAAATAAATTAAATCATATTATGACTATTCCCACCTCCAGAGATGGTTAAGATACTAAAATTTCAACTAGATTGTCATAAAAAATATAGAGTTAAAAATATAAACAAGGACTTCTCTGGTGATCCAGTGGTTAAGAATCCACCTGCCAACACAAGAGACATGGGTTCAATCTCTGGTCCAGGAAGATATCACATGCCACAGGGCACCTATGCCCAGTAGTGCCAGAACTACTGAAGGCCGAGAGCTTTAGGGTGCAGGCTCTGCCACAAGAGAAGTCACTCCAATGAGAAGCCCCGTCTGCAATCGCAACTAAAGAGCAGCCCCGCTCATAGCAACTAGAGAAAGCCCATGAGCAGCAAGGAAGACCAAACAGCCACAAAATAAATAAAATTTTAAAAACCAAAAATTAGGCATATAAAGCTACTAAAGTAATAAACACTAATACATATGCTAAGGAGGCAGATACCAAAGTAGGAGCAAACTGAAAAGCCTGCTTTTATTTGTCCAAGTTTCTTGTTTCTCTTTCTCCCTAAGTGAAAGTAAAGCTTAAAAATATATAAATAGAGTTCCTCTTCATTTAAGTCCTGTGTTCTTATACCATGAAGGAATCTGACTTAACAACTTTTTAAAATGACAATCTGAGCCAAAGTATTTTGTTTGTCATTGTTGTTGCTAAGTTGTGTCCGACTCTTTGCAACCCCAAGGACTGTAGTCCACCAGGCTCCTCTGTCCTTGGGATTTCCCGGCCAAGAATACTGGAGTGGGCAGCCATTTCCTTTTCCAGGGGATCTTCCTGACCCAGCGATCAGACCCAGGTCTCCTACATTGCAGGCAGATTCTTTCCATCTGAGCCACCTGGGAAGCCCGAGTCAAAGTATAATGCTCATGTCCCAGAGCCCCCAGATATGTGCAAAAGGACTTCTAGAAATCACATCATAACGTACATCACTGCTACTGCTGCTGCTAAGTTGCTTCAGTCGCGTCCGACTCTGTGCGACCCCGTAGACGGCAGTCCCCCAGGCTCCCCCGTCCCTGGGATAAAAACACTGTTTATCAGGTCTCTCATCTACTGTTCTCATGCCATCAGGAATCACATTCAGAATTTTTTCCCCTACTTGAAAAGCTGCTTATAGCTCCGGGTGGCCCCAGGTAGTCTGGGGGCAGGGGGTGGCTTTCTCGGTGGCCTGCTTGACCACGGCGGGTCAGGGCTTACCTGCACAGGAGTGGCGGTCTTGGTAGAAGCCGATCCCACAGGTGGACACACACCGGCCCTCCTGCATCAGCAGGGGAGGCTGGCAGGACGAGCACTCGAGCCCGCTGGTGCAGCTGGAGCACTGTGGCTGGCAGGCTGGCTCGACAAGGGTGGGAGAAAGAGAAAGGGAATGTCTCATTAGTTCAAGTGTGCTGCCCTGGTGCCAGTCCCTACACAGCCCAATTCTGGAGACACAGAGGAAGGCAGGAAAACAACTCTACCTGCCTTCATTTACACAGCATATAATTTCATGCCAGGCAATGCGTGAAGTGCTTTATGTATATAAACGCATTTAATCTTCCCAACAACGCTATGAGAGAGAGTATCAATCCCAATGTTACAAATGACGAGCAAGCTCACAGAGGCAAAATAATCTGCTCAAGATCAAGGTCACATGGAGCTGGCACTGGAAGCAAGGCAGTTAGGCTCAAGGGTCTTGCTCTTCTCCTCTTATCCATTTGCCTCCAATAGCTTTCTCACTCAACCATTTACAATAATACTCCTTATTCAGAGATATAATAACTTGAAAGAAAGTTGAAGATTATGAATCAGGAGAGAGAGTAGGCAGAAATGAATAATTACAAAAATAATAAAAGCAGTTGACTTTTATTGAGATCTAACAACATCTTAGACACTATTCTAGGCACTTGACGTGTACTCACACATGTAATCCCCACAATGCCTCCTGAGGAAGGTACCAGAATCACCCCACTTTACAGGTAAGAATGCTGAGGTGCAGAGAGGTTATACTCACAGCCAGGGTGTAAACCTACACATTCTAACATGGATAATTAGCCCCCTGAGTTAGAGATAGGAAAAAAAGTAACTATGATTTGGCCTCAACCAAGCCAAATTCTCCCAGTAAGAGCTCCCTCTCATACGTATTATGTCATTCAGTCATGCCTGATTCTGTGTGACACTATGGACTGTAGCCCGCCAGGCTCCTCTGTCCATGGGATTCTCCAGGCAAAGATTTTGAAGTGGGTAGCTATTTCCTTCTTCAGGAGATCCTTCTGAACCAGGGATCGAGCCCATATTTCTCACATCTCCTGCAGANCCTCACCCAAGCCAAATTCTCTCAGTAAGAGCTCCCTCTCATATGTATTACGTCATTCAGTCATGCCTGATTCTGTGTGACACTATGGACTGTAGCCTGCCAGGCTCCTCTGTCCATGGGATTCTCCAGGCAAAGATTTTCAAGTGGGTAGCTATTTCCTTCTTCAGGAGATCCTTCTGAACCAGGGATCGAGCCCACATCTCTCACATCTCCTGCAGACGGGTTCTTTATCAATAGTGCCACCTCGGAAGCCCCACATATACTCTAAGAATTCTGAAATGCACATGAACCCCCTCTGGATCCTCTGGTAACCCACAAGAGCTAAGCTCTGTTACCAATTATCTGTGTGATATTAAGCAAGCCAGTTCATTCTCTGGTCCACAGACTCCCCATTAGCAAAACAATAAAGTTCTAGTAAGTGCTCTCGAAGGTCATGTTACCTCTGAAGTTCTCTATCTTGGATTAACTGATGACTATCCTTGAAAGTGAGAAATCCAGCCGCAACTACCTAGTAAACATCTGACTGCCCCTCATCTCTTAATACCTCCCAGTAAGCATAGAAACACCCATCAAATGTGAGATGGGTGTAGAGAGGTCAAGAAGCCTACGGATGACATTACCCCCTTCTCATGGTTTTGGAAGTTGTGCATTTCCTACACCATGACCCCATCCAGGATACCAGTGAGCCTCCGTCCCTCCCTAGGTAGTCTGCCTGGAGCCGTACCTAAACAGAGAGCACCAGCTTGGTAAAACCCCAGACCACAGCTGTNCGGTAAGCATGGAAACACCCATCAAATGTGAGATGGGTGTAGAGAGGTCAAGGAGCCTACGGATGACATTACCCCCTTCTCATGGCTTTGGAAGTTGTGCATTTCCTACACCATGACCCCATCCAGGATACCAGTGAGCCTCCGTCCCTCCCTGGGTAGTCTGCCTGGAGCCATACCTAAACAGAGAGCACCAGCTTGGTAAAACCCCAGACCACAGCTGTGCACACACTGTCCATTCCTCAGCAACTTGGTGGGATCCTGGCAGAGGTCACAGTGGTCTGGAGACTGAGAGCAGGTCAAGCAGTCTGGGTGGCAACGAACTAGATCAAGAACAAAGAAGAGGAGAACTCAGTAAAGACCATATAATTTCTCTTACCTCCTTCCAGCAAGAGATTTATGGGGTATGTGGATCTGTATAGCATATCGAGAAAACTCTGGGTGTGTATGAGAAAGGACTCCAAATAGCAAAACTGATTTCAATACAAGATTTCAAGGAATTGCTCCTTGTCTGAAAAACACTGTGTCCAAAGTGAAAACATTAAAAACAATACCAAACTAACCCTTTGCTGACAATTTACCGCCAAGTTCAGTGATGATCCCAATGACTGGTAATGAGGTTTGAAATCTTGAAGNGTGCAGAGATTCAGAAGCCAGGTGGCTGGTGGAGAACGCATGATTTCCATAAGGGTCAAAGTGAAGGCTCCTGATTAGTACAATGTCAAACCTAACTGAAACAGGACATCAGTAGAAAAGTTCAAGCCAGTCAGTCCTAAATGAAATCAACCCTGAATATTCATCGCAAGGACTGATGGTGAAGATGAAGCTCCAATCCTTTGGCCATCTGATGGGAAGAGCCAACTTATTGGAAAAGACCTTGATGCTGGGAGAGACTGAAGGCAAAAGGAGAAGCAGAGGATGAGATGGGTAGACAGCATCACTGACTCAGTTCACATGAATCTGAGCAAACTCTGGGAGACAGAGGAGCCTGGCGAGCTACAGTCCATGGGGTTGCAGAGTTGGACATGACTTAGTGACCGAACGATGACAAGAGTTAAAAATTTAAAAGGATAGCGTCTCCCCTTTGTTCATAATTGATTTATTTTAAAGTTGAACCCAGGCAGAAAGATAAAGGCTGAAAGCATTCTGGGGCTTCCAGAATATGCAAGAAGCATATAACACTTGTTTCTCAACCTATCTCAGCAAAACCAAAACAAAACAAAAACACCAGAAGGGATTACTGTGTACCTGGTGATTAGCAGGTGCATTAAATACAATCTTTATAACAACGCTAGGAAGCAGGTTAAAATGCTGAATTTCCTTATTGTTACTATAGTAAGAGCAACAGTAGAGTTGTGTATTCTTACAGTGACACCTCTCGCATACCCACATTGAGTGGGCTGTGGATGTGCCATGGGCTTTCTCATACTAAATATTCTTTTCAGCCAAGCAAATGATGATAATAAACAGTAGCGCTTTGACAGAGAGGCCAAAGTGAATTATAAAGAGCAATTCCTTTCTGCTCACTGTGCTATTCATCCTGGAGACAGAAAAGAGACAAAAGTTCCTACCAGAATGTTTGGGGACATGAAGGAGGTATTGTTAAGGAGAATAAAGGGCATACTTTAAAATAAAGTTTTGATAAAATGTTTATTAAGTCAGTTGATGTTAAGCATCCTGAACAATTAATGTGACAGTATTTAGCAAAAGTTCAATGAATCATTCTTTGTTATCATTACAATTCTTAATCCCAGACCATAGTGCCATCAAATATGACTATCAAAAATACTGAGCATTAAGGTTTTCCAGGACAGTTTATGTAGATCACTGCTTAAAATAATTTTGTACATGTTTATCTACAAGCTAAAAATTTATACTTACTGGAATACGTTTAACTTTACTTGCATTTGAGGACATCTAGGAACAAAGCAAAACAGAAATATATTTATTTCTGTACTACTAAAAACACCATTAGGCTGATCTAGTCATTTTTTCAATAGGAAATATCCATTTTTCCCTAAGTAACAAGCAACTTCAGTCACTTGTTATGAATATAAATAAAATATATATCAAAAATAAGAAAAGCATACTAATATGAGGTGAAGACAATATGCCTAGGAAATATTTTTGAATTCTCATTCTCACTTTGTGCTGGAGTATTTGGCTTCAATTCCCCTCTATATGAAGGACTTTGCAGGCAAGAGACCTAAGCTTGTAGGAGCAAATTTCTTGAAACTTCTATGGTACTGCAGCATCATGGGAATTTGTGCTTATTTAAAACAACTTGCTTTTATTGAATTCTACTGGGCTTTATTTACCTTCAAAATGGATAGGAAAATAATACTGTGATAAAGAGAGAAAACACAACTTCAATATTTATAGGGAACCTTTAATCTCCTAAATTCTTAGGAAACAAAGGTAACTAAATTATGAAGTATCAATAAGAAGCAAACAATGCCAACAGCATGATGATGATAATCTTAAGCTTCTTTATATGCCAGGTATTGTTCTAACTTTATATGTATCATCTCAATAGACCCATGAGATAAGTACTATTTTTATCTCTATAGCTGAGGATTAAGTAACTTGCCCAAGATCACTGTCAGTATATGGCAAAATGGGGGTTTGAATTTAGAGCTTGCATGTTTTAACCCAACACCACACAGCAACCCCAGCTTATATAAAACACTGGCAAGTCGACAGGTGCAATTTACCCAGATCACAGGAGAAAAAGGTGTAGGAATCAGTTTACCAAAGCACCTAATCCTAATACTGATAATCCTACTTTGATTGGTCAGTGAAGCAGCTGTATCTATGATTAACAGATGTGCTTTTAAGCACACATTGAATTTATCAACATTCCAAGAAGCCCACATGGAAAATAGGAGCTAAAAGATAGAGCAAATTTGAAGAGATTAAGATAAATATGTTTCCCTGGGGGTATAGAAGAAAAACCAAGTACAGACTTAGGAATAAATAAAACCTTAACTGATAGTTACATCCAACACATCAAAATCCTTTCAGCTCTACCTGCAGAATAAACCCAGAGCCTGATCGCTTTGTATCATTGCCTCCCTAGACCAAACCACCGCCACTTTCCTCCAGACTACTGCAAAACCTTCTAACCGAACCACCTAGCATCAGCCTCACCTCCTTTGTCATTTGCCCATAGGGTGGCCAATGTGCCTCTCTCACAAGTAAGCCCCTCACAGCCCTGCTCTGCTCAAGACTGTCCAGCAGCTCCCATCTGTGTCCGGGTGAAACTGGGGTCCAGGCTACCTGCTGCACCTCATCTCAGAGCCTTTCCCCCTCATTCCCTTGGTTCCAGCCAGACTCACTTGCTGTTTCTTGGACCTGCCAAGCACACTTCTGCTTCACTGTTTTTTCCTTTGCTGATTCCTCTTCCCGGTATGTATCCCCCTCCAACATATCCCTGGCTCCCTCCCTCCGCATCTTCTTTCAGGTTTTGCTCAAATTTCTCTTCATGAGAGGACTGCCCCCATCATCTGATGTAAAAGACGCCTCTCCTCCCTCAGTTACTACCCGGCTGTTTTATTTTCAAAGTGTCCATCGCCTCCCAACACATGTGTTTCTTGTCCATGTGCCCACCGTGAAACAAAAGCTCCTGGAGAGCAGGGGCTCTGCCTGCGGCGTGGGCTTCTGTATCTCCAGTACCTGGCACAACAGTGCAATCATGTTTGTTAAACAAGTGAATGGGTAAAAGAAATGAGAAGGTAATGCCCCCTTATTAAACTAATTTCCAAAGATTCATTTTTATTAGTCTTTGGTTATTAGCCCAATACTCACAAATTCTGCATTTTCTTTGTAAACACAATAACCATTCCTTGAAATGCATTCAGGACAGCATTTTCCCTCTAAGTGAATTAATTCTTCACCCTGCAGAATAAAGGTTGCANTGATAAAATGTTTATTAAGTCAGTTGATGTTAAGCATCCTGAACAATTAATGTGACAGTATTTAGCAAAAGTTCAATGAATCATTCTTTGTTATCATTACAATTCTTAATCCCAGACCATAGTGCCATCAAATATGACTATCAAAAATACTGAGCATTAAGGTTTTCCAGGACAGTTTATGTAGATCACTGCTTAAAATAATTTTGTACATGTTTATCTACAAGCTAAAAATTTATACTTACTGGAATACGTTTAACTTTACTTGCATTTGAGGACATCTAGGAACAAAGCAAAACAGAAATATATTTATTTCTGTACTACTAAAAACACCATTAGGCTGATCTAGTCATTTTTTCAATAGGAAATATCCATTTTTCCCTAAGTAACAAGCAACTTCAGTCACTTGTTATGAATATAAATAAAATATATATCAAAAATAAGAAAAGCATACTAATATGAGGTGAAGACAATATGCCTAGGAAATATTTTTGAATTCTCATTCTCACTTTGTGCTGGAGTATTTGGCTTCAATTCCCCTCTATATGAAGGACTTTGCAGGCAAGAGACCTAAGCTTGTAGGAGCAAATTTCTTGAAACTTCTATGGTACTGCAGCATCATGGGAATTTGTGCTTATTTAAAACAACTTGCTTTTATTGAATTCTACTGGGCTTTATTTACCTTCAAAATGGATAGGAAAATAATACTGTGATAAAGAGAGAAAACACAACTTCAATATTTATAGGGAACCTTTAATCTCCTAAATTCTTAGGAAACAAAGGTAACTAAATTATGAAGTATCAATAAGAAGCAAACAATGCCAACAGCATGATGATGATAATCTTAAGCTTCTTTATATGCCAGGTATTGTTCTAACTTTATATGTATCATCTCAATAGACCCATGAGATAAGTACTATTTTTATCTCTATAGCTGAGGATTAAGTAACTTGCCCAAGATCACTGTCAGTATATGGCAAAATGGGGGTTTGAATTTAGAGCTCGCATGTTTTAACCCAACACCACACAGCAACCCCAGCTTATATAAAACACTGGCAAGTCGACAGGTGCAATTTACCCAGATCACAGGAGAAAAAGGTGTAGGAATCAGTTTACCAAAGCACCTAATCCTAATACTGATAATCCTACTTTGATTGGTCAGTGAAGCAGCTGTATCTATGATTAACAGATGTGCTTTTAAGCACACATTGAATTTATCAACATTCCAAGAAGCCCACATGGAAAATAGGAGCTAAAAGATAGAGCAAATTTGAAGAGATTAAGATAAATATGTTTCCCTGGGGGTATAGAAGAAAAACCAAGTACAGACTTAGGAATAAATAAAACCTTAACTGATAGTTACATCCAACACATCAAAATCCTTTCAGCTCTACCTGCAGAATAAACCCAGAGCCTGATCGCTTTGTATCATTGCCTCCCTAGACCAAACCACCGCCACTTTCCTCCAGACTACTGCAAAACCTTCTAACCGAACCACCTAGCATCAGCCTCACCTCCTTTGTCATTTGCCCATAGGGTGGCCAATGTGCCTCTCTCACAAGTAAGCCCCTCACAGCCCTGCTCTGCTCAAGACTGTCCAGCAGCTCCCATCTGTGTCCGGGTGAAACTGGGGTCCAGGCTACCTGCTGCACCTCATCTCAGAGCCTTTCCCCCTCATTCCCTTGGTTCCAGCCAGACTCACTTGCTGTTTCTTGGACCTGCCAAGCACACTTCTGCTTCACTGTTTTTTCCTTTGCTGATTCCTCTTCCCGGTATGTATCCCCCACCAACATATCCCTGGCTCCCTCCCTCCGCATCTTCTTTCAGGTTTTGCTCAAATTTCTCTTCATGAGAGGACTGCCCCCATCATCTGATGTAAAAGACGCCTCTCCTCCCTCAGTTACTACCCGGCTGTTTTATTTTCAAAGTGTCCATCGCCTCCCAACACATGTGTTTCTTGTCCATGTGCCCACCGTGAAACAAAAGCTCCTGGAGAGCAGGGGCTCTGCCTGCGGCGTGGGCTTCTGTATCTCCAGTACCTGGCACAACAGTGCAATCATGTTTGTTAAACAAGTGAATGGGTAAAAGAAATGAGAAGGTAATGCCCCCTTATTAAACTAATTTCCAAAGATTCATTTTTATTAGTCTTTGGTTATTAGCCCAATACTCACAAATTCTGCATTTTCTTTGTAAACACAATAACCATTCCTTGAAATGCATTCAGGACAGCATTTTCCCTCTAAGTGAATTAATTCTTCACCCTGCAGAATAAAGGTTGCAGAAATACACATCAAATTAACATCTCCATGTAGCAGCACTAAATTGCGAAGTGGCTGAATTCCCTAAGTAGAATGAAAGGCCATAACACACCCCTCTGCTTTGGCTCATGACTTACTGCCTCTCCCCTGTGCTATATCCCTATGAAAAGCCCAGTCAATACCACTCACCCCTTCTTCCAAGGGTTTTTTTCTTTCCAGTTCCGATGATCTTTGTGTATGATTTCCTACCCATGACCAGGAACTCCCATGAAGAAGAAAGGCCACAGGTAATCTTGTAGTCATGGAAAGTTATGAGTTTCAAAAAAGGAAATTTATGTTCAAGGTTTGAACTTGTGATTTGATTTCATTAACAGTGCTCAAATCACACCAACATTTTCCTTTGAATACAAAATCAGGCACATCCCTGTATGCATAGATGAAGTCTCAGGCGTAAATTAAACAGCAGAAAACTAATTTCTATTCAATATTCTAAAACTGTTATCCAATTCACATAATCACTATTTTAAAAATTACAAGAGGAAGGAAAGAAATGCCACGCTAGGAAGGCAGATATTAAACTTTCAAAGCCATAATTTTATCACTTTTAACATCAAAATCAATCATTTCAATTTTTTATTATAAAATAAATGCTTACTATAAAAATAATTCTAAACTCTATAACTTAGAAAACATAATTTCATTAAACGTAAGTCCTACCTCCAAGGAAATCTGCTATTAAAAAGACAAGCTTTAAAACTTTTCATATGCATTTAGTAGCATCTATATCTGTAGGCTAAAGAGTATTCTTTAAAACACTTCCCACTTTCTAAAGATGTATCTACTTTTTAAAAAATGATAATGTTTCTTTACATGAAGACATTATTTAATTTGTGATCTATATTACATTTGAAGTGTAAAAACCGTATTTAGGTAAAAACTGAATAATGTAAAATTGCATAAACAGAATAATCACAGTATTTATGTTTAAAAACACGGTGCACTAAAGAAAAATATGAAAGAAAAGCATTGGTTGTCTTTTAATTGTAGCATTATGAATAGATTTTAAAGTCTCTTTTTTACTTCTCTGAGCCTTCAATTTTCTAAGTGAATATGTATTATTTTAAGGAAATGATCACTTTAAAAAGAAATACAAAAGTATATGAATGACTATAATTTTTATAATATCTAAAAAGTTATTTCAAAAAGGAAGGGGGTAGACAGATCACCATTCCTCAAAATTTCATGCCAGTCAGAGGGTGCTACAGGGAGCAGACATATTTACATATAAATTGTTTTCCAGAAACGTGACAAATCAGCTGGTAGTGAAGGCCTAACCCACGAACACAGAGAAATTTGCTTTCCAAGCATATAAAGGGGTTTATAAATGTGTAATCTAAGTCACTTAAAACAATGTTTTGAAACAAGACAGAGTACGCGTTCTTCTATTAAAGTTGAAATGCATGAGACATTCTTGAGTGCCTACTACAATACAAACAGACAAAACCAAAAATGGAGCCTACATCACTCTGATAAGGAAAAGAAGGCAGCTTTTCTGAGTTTTCAAAAGCTCCTGAAAATAACCACTAGCCCTGCTCCTGGAGAGTGAGGGTGCAGTTTTGGTGAGGCAAGAAGTTCTAAATAGATTTGCTATTTATAGACATCTAGAAGGCAATGGCACCCCACTCCAGTACTCTTGCCTGGAAAATCCCATGGACAGAGGAGTCTGGTAGGCTGCATTCCATGGAGTCGAGAAGAGTCAGACACGACTGAGCGACTTCACTTTCACGCATTGGAGAAGGAAATGGCAACCCACTCCAGTGTTCTTGCCTGGAGAATCCCAGGGACGGGGGAGCCTGGTGGGCTGCCGTCTCTGGGGTCGCACAGAATCAGACATGACTGAAGCGACTTAGCAGCAGCAGCAGATGCCCCAAACTCCATCAGTTCACTGTGATGAGGAGCTTGCTCCAATTAGTATCAGACTTTGGCTTTGAGAAAAATTGCTTTGTGAAATAAAACTAACTCTTCTTTATAAGAGGATTCTGCTGCATAGGCCAGATGGAATCTGCTAACCCCTCACCACTGAATCACACCAGTATCCATCCACCAGATAGAGACTTTGTCATTCCACCAACCTGCCCACTGCAAGAGAAAACATTCTTTTGAGGGGAAGGGAAAAGCTGGAGAAGGGAAAAGCACCTCACATTGACGGCATGACTACCTTCTTCCATGTCTTTTGCTAGAAACTTTGATTCCCTTACCATTTTATCTCTCATATATGAATGTGAGGTCTTTAAAAAAAATGGCAAATTGACTTCTTCATTTGAATTCATGCTCAAAGATAATACTAAATATAGAAACGTGGAAATCATCCTGTTACGCTATTCTACTGCTGATTTACTTATATTTCAAGGTCTAGGGATTTGGTTTTATACATCAGTGACAAAGGTCATGCCACTTGCTCCTTTTTCAACAAAGAAAACCTGTTTGCTATTTCAATGCTATCATAACACTGCTGTTGATAACAATGCAATAATTATTACAATGGTGATGCTACACAATTTTGCCTCTTTCTCTAGAAGTTACTTTTCTGCACCTTTGTGGATATAGACATAGGCTTATTCTACCTTCGGTATGAAAATTAGAAATCAAATGACCTTGATATATCTTAGAATAGGCAGAAAGTGAGGGTAGAATTGAGTAAAAATACCAAGAGTGTACTTTTGCCGCTCGCCTTGGCAAATGTCATCATTTTCTCCAGGTGCTCCTAACATATTTTATTCATGTTAATTCCTAATCATTGGTGTCATTGCATATTATAATTCCTATGTATGTATCCGATTTTCCTCGGAAAGCCTGGGAACTCTTGAGATTAAAATGTGTCTTATTCATCTTGTTATCTCCAAGCTACATAGAAGTTCAAAAGTGAGTATTCCAGGCTTCCACAAGGTCATTGAGAAAGTGAAAGTGTTAGTCATTCAGTTGTGTCCGATTCTTCGCGATCCCATGGACTGTAGCCCGCCAGGTGCCTCTATCAAATTCTCCAGGCAAGAATACTGGAGTGGGTTGCCATTCCCTTTTCCAGGGGATCTTCCTAACTCAGGGACCGAACCCATGTCTCCTGCATTGCCGGCAGATTCTTTACCATCTGAGCCACTACGGAAGACACTTAAGTGACTTTCGCACAAGGTCATTAAGTGTAGCTATTTACGGAAGTATGGCACAGAAAGAAGGCTGAGGGATATTTTTTACATGGTTTAGTTTTAGTAAAAATTTCCCACCTGGTAGTACATTCAGTGTAGAATCCAGGGTCTTCAAACAATATGTGCTAATTGATTAAAGATCTGAGAAAAGGCATTAGAACTCAATTCATAAAAGAGAAGACGAGTGGGCGTGGGCAGAGAATGAGAGGCGGGTGAGACAGTGGCATGGGGTGACCTGCAGAATACTGAGACCCATTCCACTGGCTTCAGCGGCTGCTCCCCCGCCTAAGAACAGAGGAGAGGGCCTGGCTTATGCCACCACAGCAGGAGCCACGGAGACTGGCAGGCACTGGCAAATATATTAACCCTGGGAGGCGGTGGGGAAAGTGAAGTTGCTCAGTCGTGTCCGACTCTTTGCAACCCCATGGACTGTACCCTATCAGGCTCCTCTGTCCATGGGATTTTCTAGGCAAGAGTGCTGGAGTAGATTGCCATTTCCTTCTCCAGGGGATCTTCCCGACCCAGGAATTGAACCCGGGTCTCCCGCATTGCAGGCAGACGCTTTACCGTGGGAGCCATAGCGGGGTGCAAATTATTTCCTGTGAGTGAGACTCTTGCTATAGACCTAACTGAAACTAGGTGGTTAAGGGACCCATCCTACCAGGATCACCTCTCCCCGATTTTCCACGAACCCTGGGATATCAGACAAATAAATTAAAACCTTGGAAATAACCCAGCATCCTCTGGGCAGATTGCCAAGGCCAGGAAGCCCAGTCTTGGCCCGAGAGAGAGAGGCGGGAAACAGAAGAGGGCCCTGACCAGAGTTTTTCTCATCTTCATCCAACCACTCTGATTCCCCTGACATGAAGAAGAGAAATGAAAAGGCATGTGGAGGGAAATAAATCTGTGAAAGGCAAGGCCCTCTTTACCTAAATATGTCTCAGCTCAGCTGAGACACTGAAGTAGGAGGCAGCGGGAAAAAAGAGCTCTGTCGCTGACAGCCCTGTTTGATAGGCTGCTCCTCCCCAGGAGCCATGTCAAGAGGAGCCGAGACGTGGGGGAGAACAAGAACGAAAAATGCCTTCACAGACAGCCCGTGCTTCAGATCTTCCTAGCTCCCCTCATCCACTCAAGTTCACAACCCCGCGGGAAACTGGCGGGGCGGATGGGAGCGTCCAGGGAGAGGGAGACAGCTTTGAAAGCAATTTGTTTTGCAGCGGGTCAAAACTGAGTTCAAAGGGAAAATAAAAAAAGCAATTTCCCTGCCATATATATCTACAGTCCAAACAGAGGCTACTTTGTTAAAAGAGTCTAGAAATTCTGCAGACGGCACAAGTCCGTGGAGGTCAACAGAGTTAATTATTTATGGGGTCTCCCTCTGTGCCTCTTTAAAACAAAAACAGAGACACATTTCATTTTCTTTCCTGATTCACAGGAAGAGCCTCCAGGCACCGGCTCGCCACTAAAAGCTGCCAGTGGGGCCTGTGACAGAAGCTGGACCCGCAGAGCACCTGCAGACTCTGCTTCAGAACCAGACTGAGCTGGGCAGCCACCAGTGACGAGGCCCAGCTGCGCTGACTGTTAGGCTCCTGTCCACGTCATCCCTTTCTGTGTCTGAGTCTCTGGCTCAGGGCTTCCCATCTAACCAGCTGCACTGAGAGCTAACAGCTCCAGGCTAGCTGGTCCCAGCCAATCTGATCAGCAAGTAACATTTACACTACAGAAGCTCCGTGCTAGGAGACAACTTGAAATTGAGCCATCAAACCTGGCTGTCCCCTCTGCTGGGAAGGGACGGGAAGGAACAGGTGGGGNATGGGGAGATCGTGTACACCTGTGGCTGATTCATGTCGATGTATGGCAAAACCAATACAGTACTGTATAATAGAATAAAGTATTAAAAAAAAATATGGAGAAAACTCTGGGGATGAAAAAGGACTCTGAATAGCAAAATTGATTTCAAGGCAAGATTTCTAGGAATTGCTCCTTATTTGAAATACAATCACTGTGTCCCCAAAGTGAAAACATTAAAAACATTACCAAACTAGGCCTTTTCATGCTTCTGTCTCCTCCTAGAATACCTCTAGAAACAGGAATGACTAGTCCCATGATAGATGATTTAAGCAGACTCAATGGTTTATAATTTCCTAGAAGTTTTTCCTAACCTTTGATGTGCATAAAGGTTAAAACATAGAACCTACACTACTGAAAAAGTTATTATATTCTTAAAAAAATATACAGCCATTTTTCTCTTCTTTTTCTCCAAGATTTCAAACCTCATTACCACTCACTGGGATCATCACTGAACTTGGTGGTAAATTGTCAGCACAGGACTACTTTTAGGTTTCACAGTTGTTAAGGACCTGGTTTGGGAAATTATAATATGCTACATATTTGTTTTGGAAAGCCCAAAGAGTCACTTTGGTGAGGGTAAAGTAACGAAACCCTGACATTGCCATGGTTTTCCCATGATAAGCTCTTCAGAGAAACACTGATTAGCCAAAATATGTTGAGTGCCTCAAGTGCAACTGCCAATATGAAAGGCTGCAACTCACAGATGAAAACAATTAATTATGAAATATGAGTACAAGAAAATGCCACTTCTCCAAGGCAGACTGAGCTCTCAGGCAAATTACTGCTCAGCCAGAGCAACTCCAGGGCTTGCCAACAATTATTAACTGGAACTAATTCAACCCCTGGTGATTTGAAGGCAGAGTTGCAGAACAAGTAGATAAAATTTTCTTTTGGAAGAAATTAATGGGTCCTTCAACTTCAAAAACCCATTTGAGAACTCCAAAAGGAACCATCTGTCTAATAGTTCATCTTAAAGAAATGAACATCCATAACAAACTTGCAACAATTTTACTTTGATCTTCGACAATGAAGCAGTCCTAGTAACCATATTTGCCTTTACAAGTTTTCAAACATTATGGTATTTGTTGTCACAATAATTTTGCAAGGAAGATAAGGCCATTTTATCAACAAGAACATGAAGATTCAGAAAGGACCAATGACTTCTGCAAGATCACATACTCATAATCAGCTGAGTTTGGCAAATGTACGGACCAAGGTTAATTAGCATCATTTGTTAGAAAAAATCAAGAAGAAACAAGCACACCGAGTGAGTGAGTAGAGAAAAATAAGCAAGGGGCAGGAGGAGAGGAGATCTCTGAACTGTGTGGCAGTAAGGACAGCTCAGCAGACATAAAGTGGTCATGGACCCACCTGACGTGCATTCGGGACAGCACTGTCCCTCCACCGCCTGGGCTAGTGTGGCCACCGGGCATGGAGGACAAGAGGGCTCGTAGCAAGTTACCTGGGCCCCCCGGCACTCACACACCTTGCAAGGGCCATCCTCCCACTTCTCTCCCTCCTGCAGGAAAAAGCAAAGAAGGACGTTGTTATCACAGTGCAGAGATTCAGAAGCCAGGTGGCTGGTGGAGAACGCATGATTTCCATAAGGGTCAAAGTGAAGGCTCCTGATTAGTACAATGTCAAACCTAACTGAAACAGGACATCAGTAGAAAAGTTCAAGCCAGTCAGTCCTAAATGAAATCAACCCTGAATATTCATCGCAAGGACTGATGGCGAAGATGAAGCTCCAATCCTTTGGCCATCTGATGGGAAGAGCCAACTTATTGGAAAAGACCTTGACGCTGGGAGAGATTGAAGGCAAAAGGAGAAGGGGAGAGCAGAGGATGAGAGAGTTAGATAGCATCACTGACTCAGTTCACATGAATTTGAGCAAACTCTGGGAGACAGAGGAGCCTGGCGAGCTACAGTCCATAGGGTTGCAGAGTCGGACATGACTTAGTGACCGAACGACAACAAGACTTATAAATTTAAAAGGATAGCGTCTCCCCTTTGTTCATAATTGATTTATTTTAAAGTAGAACCCAGGCAGNATCTGCTATTAAAAAGACAAGCTTTAAAACTTTTCATATGCATTTAGTAGCATCTATATCTGTAGGCTAAAGAGTATTCTTTAAAACACTTCCCACTTTCTAAAGATGTATCTACTTTTTAAAAAATGATAATGTTTCTTTACATGAAGACATTATTTAATTTGTGATCTATATTACATTTGAAGTGTAAAAACCGTATTTAGGTAAAAACTGAATAATGTAAAATTGCATAAACAGAATAATCACAGTATTTATGTTTAAAAACACGGTGCACTAAAGAAAAATATGAAAGAAAAGCATTGGTTGTCTTTTAATTGTAGCATTATGAATAGATTTTAAAGTCTCTTTTTTACTTCTCTGAGCCTTCAATTTTCTAAGTGAATATGTATTATTTTAAGGAAACGATCACTTTAAAAAGAAATACAAAAGTATATGAATGACTATAATTTTTATAATATCTAAAAAGTTATTTCAAAAAGGAAGGGGGTAGACAGATCACCATTCCTCAAAATTTCATGCCAGTCAGAGGGTGCTACAGGGAGCAGACATATTTACATATAAATTGTTTTCCAGAAACGTGACAAATCAGCTGGTAGTGAAGGCCTAACCCACGAACACAGAGAAATTTGCTTTCCAAGCATATAAAGGGGTTTATAAATGTGTAATCTAAGTCACTTAAAACAATGTTTTGAAACAAGACAGAGTACGCGTTCTTCTATTAAAGTTGAAATGCATGAGACATTCTTGAGTGCCTACTACAATACAAACAGACAAAACCAAAAATGGAGCCTACATCACTCTGATAAGGAAAAGAAGGCAGCTTTTCTGAGTTTTCAAAAGCTCCTGAAAATAACCACTAGCCCTGCTCCTGGAGAGTGAGGGTGCAGTTTTGGTGAGGCAAGAAGTTCTAAATAGATTTGCTATTTATAGACATCTAGAAGGCAATGGCACCCCACTCCAGTACTCTTGCCTGGAAAATCCCATGGACAGAGGAGTCTGGTAGGCTGCATTCCATGGAGTCGNTCTAAATAGATTTGCTATTTATAGACATCTAGAAGGCAATGGCACCCCACTCCAGTACTCTTGCCTGGAAAATCCCATGGACAGAGGAGTCTGGTAGGCTGCATTCCATGGAGTCGAGAAGAGTCAGACACGACTGAGCGACTTCACTTTCACGCATTGGAGAAGGAAATGGCAACCCACTCCAGTGTTCTTGCCTGGAGAATCCCAGGGACGGGGGAGCCTGGTGGGCTGCCGTCTCTGGGGTCGCACAGAATCAGACATGACTGAAGCGACTTAGCAGCAGCAGTAGATGCCCCAAACTCCATCAGTTCACTGTGATGAGGAGCTTGCTCCAATTAGTATCAGACTTTGGCTTTGAGAAAAATTGCTTTGTGAAATAAAACTAACTCTTCTTTATAAGAGGATTCTGCTGCATAGGCCAGATGGAATCTGCTAACCCCTCACCACTGAATCACACCAGTATCCATCCACCAGATAGAGACTTTGTCATTCCACCAACCTGCCCACTGCAAGAGAAAACATTCTTTTGAGGGGAAGGGAAAAGCTGGAGAAGGGAAAAGCACCTCACATTGACGGCATGACTACCTTCTTCCATGTCTTTTGCTAGAAACTTTGATTCCCTTACCATTTTATCTCTCATATATGAATGTGAGGTCTTTAAAAAAAATGGCAAATTGACTTCTTCATTTGAATTCATGCTCAAAGATAATACTAAATATAGAAACGTGGAAATCATCCTGTTACGCTATTCTACTGCTGATTTACTTATATTTCAAGGTCTAGGGATTTGGTTTTATACATCAGTGACAAAGGTCATGCCACTTGCTCCTTTTTCAACAAAGAAAACCTGTTTGCTATTTCAATGCTATCATAACACTGCTGTTGATAACAATGCAATAATTATTACAATGGTGATGCTACACAATTTTGCCTCTTTCTCTAGAAGTTACTTTTCTGCACCTTTGTGGATATAGACATAGGCTTATTCTACCTTCGGTATGAAAATTAGAAATCAAATGACCTTGATATATCTTAGAATAGGCAGAAAGTGAGGGTAGAATTGAGTAAAAATACCAAGAGTGTACTTTTGCCGCTCGCCTTGGCAAATGTCATCATTTTCTCCAGGTGCTCCTAACATATTTTATTCATGTTAATTCCTAATCATTGGTGTCATTGCATATTATAATTCCTATGTATGTATCCGATTTTCCTCGGAAAGCCTGGGAACTCTTGAGATTAAAATGTGTCTTATTCATCTTGTTATCTCCAAGCTACATAGAAGTTCAAAAGTGAGTATTCCAGGCTTCCACAAGGTCATTGAGAAAGTGAAAGTGTTAGTCATTCAGTTGTGTCCGATTCTTCGCGATCCCATGGACTGTAGCCCGCCAGGTGCCTCTATCAAATTCTCCAGGCAAGAATACTGGAGTGGGTTGCCATTCCCTTTTCCAGGGGATCTTCCTAACTCAGGGACCGAACCCATGTCTCCTGCATTGCCGGCAGATTCTTTACCATCTGAGCCACTACGGAAGACACTTAAGTGACTTTCGCACAAGGTCATTAAGTGTAGCTATTTACGGAAGTATGGCACAGAAAGAAGGCTGAGGGATATTTTTTACATGGTTTAGTTTTAGTAAAAATTTCCCACCTGGTAGTACATTCAGTGTAGAATCCAGGGTCTTCAAACAATATGTGCTAATTGATTAAAGATCTGAGAAAAGGCATTAGAACTCAATTCATAAAAGAGAAGACGAGTGGGCGTGGGCAGAGAATGAGAGGCGGGTGAGACAGTGGCATGGGGTGACCTGCAGAATACTGAGACCCATTCCACTGGCTTCAGCGGCTGCTCCCCCGCCTAAGAACAGAGGAGAGGGCCTGGCTTATGCCACCACAGCAGGAGCCACGGAGACTGGCAGGCACTGGCAAATATATTAACCCTGGGAGGCGGTGGGGAAAGTGAAGTTGCTCAGTCGTGTCCGACTCTTTGCAACTCCATGGACTGTACCCTATCAGGCTCCTCTGTCCATGGGATTTTCTAGGCAAGAGTGCTGGAGTAGATTGCCATTTCCTTCTCCAGGGGATCTTCCTGACCCAGGAATTGAACTCGGGTCTCCCGCATTGCAGGCAGACGCTTTACCGTGGGAGCCATAGCGGGGTGCAAATTATTTCCTGTGAGTGAGACTCTTGCTATAGACCTAACTGAAACTAGGTGGTTAAGGGACCCATCCTACCAGGATCACCTCTCCCCGATTTTCCATGAACCCTGGGATATCAGACAAATAAATTAAAACCTTGGAAATAACCCAGCATCCTCTGGGCAGATTGCCAAGGCCAGGAAGCCCAGTCTTGGCCCGAGAGAGAGAGGCGGGAAACAGAAGAGGGCCCTGACCAGAGTTTTTCTCATCTTCATCCAACCACTCTGATTCCCCTGACATGAAGAAGAGAAATGAAAAGGCATGTGGAGGGAAATAAATCTGCGAAAGGCAAGGCCCTCTTTACCTAAATATGTCTCAGCTCAGCTGAGACACTGAAGTAGGAGGCAGCGGGAAAAAAGAGCTCTGTCGCTGACAGCCCTGTTTGATAGGCTGCTCCTCCCCAGGAGCCATGTCAAGAGGAGCCGAGACGTGGGGGAGAACAAGAACGAAAAATGCCTTCACAGACAGCCCGTGCTTCAGATCTTCCTAGCTCCCCTCATCCACTCAAGTTCACAACCCCGCGGGAAACTGGCGGGGCGGATGGGAGCGTCCAGGGAGAGGGAGACAGCTTTGAAAGCAATTTGTTTTGCAGCGGGTCAAAACTGAGTTCAAAGGGAAAATAAAAAAAGCAATTTCCCTGCCATATATATCTACAGTCCAAACAGAGGCTACTTTGTTAAAAGAGTCTAGAAATTCTGCAGACGGCACAAGTCCGTGGAGGTCAACAGAGTTAATTATTTATGGGGTCTCCCTCTGTGCCTCTTTAAAACAAAAACAGAGACACATTTCATTTTCTTTCCTGATTCACAGGAAGAGCCTCCAGGCACCGGCTCGCCACTAAAAGCTGCCAGTGGGGCCTGTGACAGAAGCTGGACCCGCAGAGCACCTGCAGACTCTGCTTCAGAACCAGACTGAGCTGGGCAGCCACCAGTGACGAGGCCCAGCTGCGCTGACTGTTAGGCTCCTGTCCACGTCATCCCTTTCTGTGTCTGAGTCTCTGGCTCAGGGCTTCCCATCTAACCAGCTGCACTGAGAGCTAACAGCTCCAGGCTAGCTGGTCCCAGCCAATCTGATCAGCAAGTAACATTTACACTACAGAAGCTCCGTGCTAGGAGACAACTTGAAATTGAGCCATCAAACCTGGCTGTCCCCTCTGCTGGGAAGGGACGGGAAGGAACAGGTGGGGGCCCACCAATCCTGCTGCAGAGAGGGTTTCAAGTCCAAACAGAGATGCCTCCACTCCTTACCCGGGCACACTCCACTTTGGCACACTCTGCAGCCTGGCAGGTCACTTGGCCACGGTCACACATGCAGAACTCACAGGCTGAGGCCTTCCACATTTCATCCTGGTATCGCACAAGCCCTCTGTGCGAGCAGCTTCCAGCAGGAGACACACAGTCCTCACAGCATTGCCCCTGATGCCGAGCCCGTCTCTGACCCTGAGGAAGCAGAGAGAAGGGAGGGGAAGAGCACTGGTCAGGAGGGCACCAAAGCATCCGAGCAAAAGGACGCAAAACACCAAGTTTGTACACCGTTCCCTGGTGGCTAAGATGGGAAAGAATGAATCTGCCTGCAATGCAGGAGATCTGGGTTTGATCCCTGAAGATCTCCTGGAGAAGGAATGGCAACTCACTCCAGTATTCTTGCCTGGAGAATCCCATGGACAGAGGAGCCTTATGGGGTATAATCCATGAGGCTGCAAAAATGTTGGACATAACTGAGCAAGGAACACTTTCACTTTCCCTTCCCCCACGTCCCCAGATGGAGGCAG
The DNA here is from genome assembly GCA_006410735.1 of Raphicerus campestris. Lineage (NCBI taxonomy): Eukaryota > Metazoa > Chordata > Mammalia > Artiodactyla > Bovidae > Raphicerus > Raphicerus campestris. The sequence continues at coordinate 206,351 of SJYW01012159.1, read as the reverse complement.
GTTCCCCTCCACCCCCACCTCCTTCCTGGGAGGCAGGTGCTTCCTACCTCTATCTCATAATCTGAGCATCATAACACTTTCTCTTTCCTCAAGGGACACAATGGACTAAGAAATGCATTTTGAAAATGACCTTGATAAAAGTTGGAGAATCAAACTGCACACTCCCAAATACCTTTTTGCATCTTAATGGAGGGCAGGGCTGTTTGTGACACCTGACCTCGCCCTGGTCACACGTACACGTGGTGCAGGCATTTTCATGCCACTGCTCTCCATGCTGAAGAAAGGGGGAAAAGAATGGAGAATCAAATGTCACATGTATCAAATAGAAACGTGAGGCACATAAGACACACAACTTTTTATTAGTTTTCAATTGAGTCACACTGAATGCAATCCTGAGAACTGATAACATTCACACAGCAAGAGGCTCTAAGGAAAAAAGTCAGGAAATGTCCAAAGAGAACTTTGGATTCGTTCTTATTCAACTAGATTCATTCTGCTGATGCCTTGAGGGCCTGTCCGCTTTATGCTAGGTACACAGAGGCCTGGGAACACTGAGCATCATAGGAGGTCAGTGTTGCTGGCTAACTGATGGTTATTCTTTAGCTCTTCTTTGCTGGGAGACCCAGTTATGGCCACACACTCACTTTTCCAGCTTCCCTTGCAGCCAGCCCACAGACATAGTCCCCCACCAAGGGGACCCCAGGGGAAGACTGCTAGAGGTTGAGGAAAAGACTCTCCTCTCCCTGTAAAAGAAGAAAAGCCACCCCTTTCTTCCATCAGGCTTAAGTAATGACTGGGTGAGGACAAGCTGCCTGAAGCTGTGGAAGACACAATGGCTGGAACATGAAGGGACAAGCCAGGAAGCAAATGCCAACATGCAAAGGATGGGAGAGTGCAAAGATCAAAAGACAGCATGGAGACCGGACCAACCCTGCGACTTCCCCACCTCTGGGCTTCTTGCGATGTGAGGTCATAAATGTTTCAGCTTAGCCACATTTAGAGGAGCATTTCTGTTGCTGGCAGCCAGAAACAGCATAACAGATATAGAGGCTTTCCCTTCCAGGAGGAAATAATCTAGCATGTATGTGTCTACTGTATTAGACAGCCGAGATCTAGTATATAGAAAAATCATTTCCCCATGAGTTCTTTTCATCTAGACTTCAAGGGACCCATCTAGAATTTATGTCATTCATCCCCTAATACTCTTCCAGATTCTCTGCTGAGAGTCAAAAATCACAAATTTCTATTTACTTTCCCTCAGAATGACTGGTAAGTAAGGGAAGTAGTTGGGTTTATTTTTGATATATTCTTTGCTTTCGAATAATGTAAATTTCTTTTGGTTCAGCTGGGCACTCCCAAGACGGAACATTCATTCATTCGATTTGTTGAACTCACTTTCGTTTGGTGCCTATTCTGTGCCAGGTAGTCACCTACACTGTCCCAATAGTACCTTCAAGCTTGCAGGCTCCACCACCACCAGACTCCTTGCCCTTCCCTCTCTCTCCTTCCACCCTGCATTGCTTCCAACCTCACTGTAAGTCAGGAGACACTGTCTTTGAATATCAGTGCATAAAGTCCAACCCAGACAGATATTCCCAGAGGCTCCAGGTTAAGTGTCCATTGACAGTAACCAATGGTACTCCTTTTTCCCTTCAAGAGATGTGAACAGAAAGTTCACCATGGTTCATGAACCAGGTGCTGCTTGCCAGCACATTCTTTTATATTTCTAATCCTCTCTGATTTAATTTTTTCAGAAAAACTTTCCATGAAGAGAAGAAAAAAGCCATTTATGTACTGAGTTTCTAATGCTGGCACAGAGTCAGATGAGGGCAGGGGAGGAATGATGGTTAGCAAGGCAGTGGGCAGATGTGCAAGAACGCGTGTCACAACACCTACGAGGGGCACATCAAAGCTTACCTCGTACACTTGGCCAGCAGCAGAGCACGACCGCGAAGAGCACTGTGGACAACATTTTCCAGGGACGCGGACTACGGTTTCATCCTAACACCCCAAAAAGAGTCCATCAGAAGGCGATATGAATAAGATCCCCGCCAGCAGGAAAACTTCACTCACAGCCAACTCAAACATGTGCCTCAAAGCAGCCAGAAATAGCAATTTCCTCTCCTTTCGTATTTATTAGTCACCTGGTGCTTTGATAAGAATTAGCACTTCTCAGGGCAGTGTAACTTGAGACGTTTGCACATTCCTCAACTCTCAGCTATTTCTAAGAACAAATAAAAGCACAGCAGTAAGAATAGTACTTCCTTGGACATCTAGGTTGCTTCCAAGTCCTGGCTATTGTAAACAGTGCTGTAGTGAATACTGAGATGCATGTGTCTTTTTGAATTATGGTTTCTCAGGGTTTATGCCCAGTAGTGACCTAGATGGCTGGGATGTGCGGGGGCTGGGGGGAGGTCCAAGAGAGAGGAAATATACATATACATACATATACACACACACACATATATATATATATATATATAGCTCATTCACTTCACTGAGCAGCTGAATCCAATATGATACTGTAAAGCAACTATATCCCAACTTTAAATAATAATAATAATAAGAGTAGATTTTGTTTGCCAGATACTGTTCTAGGTACTTTATGTGAACCTGTGAAGTAGAGACTCTTATTCCCCTTTTAAAACAAGCAAAGTGAAAACCAGAAAGGTTGTGGAACTTGCCCAAGGTCACAGAGATACCTTACCCAAGGGGACCAGTAATGGTAAACAGCTGGCAGAGAGGACTTCAGAATATCAGCCATTTCAACACTTCAGAACATTTACACTCCGGCTGAGTTAGCACTAATGTCAAAGTGAAGGGATCCCTCCATTGATAAACTATCTCACTATTCTGGACCTTTATGCGAATACATACATTCAATTATATGTATCAGGGAGGTCCCTAACATGAAAAAAATCAGTCATGCCTTTAAGTATCTTAGTGGCTCAGATGGTTAAGAATCTGCCTGCAATGCAGGAGACCCAGATTTAATCTGTGGGTCGGGAAGAATTCCCTGGAGAAGGGAATGGCTATCCACATCAGTCTTCTTGCCTAGAGAATTTCATGGACAGAGGAGCCTGGTGAGTTATAGTCAAGGGGGTCCCAAAGAGTTGGACACAAATGAGTGACAAACACTTTCACTTTATTCACTTTAACATGAAAAAAAATCAATCACACCCTGAGATATCTATTAATGGGAATATGGCAGTGCAGAGAAATATGTGTGACAAACATTAAATGCCCAAAGGACACCCCACCTCCTTATTCCTACAGTCTCAGCTCTACCACACCTACCCCCAGAATATCAGACCCTTTGTCTGTGCTGCCCTAAAAAGAATTTTCACAACAATGAGAAGACAAAGAATCAGCTTCTCATTTTGACATCATTACAGCTTTTAAAATAGAAGAGAGGAAGGCAAATTAAAGCCAAAAGAAAGATTAGAATAAACCAAGTTTCAATTACAAAGAAGTGGTAGAATTTACACAGAAGATATCTCCTGAACAGTTATATGCACTTCTTTTCACAAAAAGCAGAAAATGAGATTGCATAATCATTCAGTTCAGTTCAGTCACTCCGTCATGTACTGTAGTACACCAAGCTTCCCTGTCCATCACCAACTCCTGGAGTTTACTCAAACTCATGTCCATTGAATTGGTGATGCCGCCCAATCATCTTATCCTCTGTCATCCCCTTCTCCTCCCGCCATCAATCTTTCCCAGCATCAGGGTCTTTTAAAATGAGTCACTTCTTCACAACACATGGCTAAAGTATTGGAGTTTCAGCTTCAGCATCAGTCCTCCCAGTGACTGATTTCCTTTAGGATGGACTGGTTTGATCTCCTTGCTATCCAAGGGACTCTCAAGAGTCTTCTCCAACATCACAGTTCAAAAGCATCAATTCAGCACTCAAATTTCTTTATAGTCCAACTCTCACATCCATGCATGACTACTGGAAAAACCACACCTTTGACTAGATGGACATTTGTTGGCAAAGTAATATCTCTGATTTCTAATATGCTGTCTAGGTGGGTCATAGCTTTTCTTCCAAGGAGCAAGTGTCTTTTAATTTCATGGTGGCAGTCACCATCTGCAATGATTCTGGAGCCCAAGAAAATAAAGTCTTTCACTGTTTCCATTGTTTCCCCATCTATTTGCCAGGAAGTGATGAGACCTTTCTCATTGATCACTGAGGAAGGCTTTCCTATCTCTCCTAGCTATTCTTTGGAACTCTGCACTCAAATGGGTATATCTTTCCTTTTCTCCTTTGCATTTCACTTCTCTTCTTTTCTCAGCTATTTGTAAGGCCTCCTCAGACAACCATTTTGCCTTTTTGCATTTCTTTTTCATGGGGATGGTCTTGATCATTGCCTCCTGTACCATGTCATGAACCTCCATCCATAGTTCATCAGGCACTCTGTCTATCAGATCTAGTCCCTTGAATCTGTTTCTGACTTCTACTATCATAATCTATATGGAATTCACTCTGCAAGAAAATAAGGCCAGGGTACTTGGGGGAACGTGAGGGTGGTGGAGGGTGTCAAATAACCTTAATTTTTCATGGAAAGTTCCAGTCATGCCTGTGGTTATTTTAACCCAATTACATATGATCAGCTAGATTAATGCATTAATCCCTATTAGGGATTAATCCTGAATCACTGGAATTAAAATGACAACTGTTTTCTCTGTATTAGGTTACTTTTATTACTAGATAAGTCTATAAAAATATTATGACAATTGATGTTTCACAGAGTATGTGGAAATTGGACATGGATTGAAATCATTGAGCATTCCTTGACCTCAGCTCTTGAGTTTAATAAAATTTCAGTGAGGAAGTAAAAATAAAGTTATATCTGATGTCATATTCATTCTTTAGTAACTTTATGAAATTAAACAATGAATTTATACAATATCAAGTAAACAGTAGACAAATGTCATGATCACAAATCTGGAACAGAAATATTGACTCAGTATAATCTATCTTAATCAACAGGGACTAAACCCAAGGACAGTGGCAGAGGCAACTGGAAAGCATAGGGGAGGAGTAATCACCTATATAGAGGCTGGTTCAAGGAAAATCAAGTTTTCTGATTCTTATTGGCAATGCTTAATTATTAGACTTTCTTCTAATAGAAAGATTTTTGCTATAGACATAGACTCTTTCTTCACAAACAGAGACCAACTAGAACATGAAGGAAGGATATTACAGAGAAAATATCCCTGGAGACAACAGAACTTCATGATGGTGAATTTAGATCCCATTTGGACTCGTGCTGCATAAACAGGACTGAAGAGGCAAGTCAGCAAAGTGGGTCAGAGAAATGGAAGGACGTTTTGCAGTACACTTTTATTGCTATAATATATGCCTGAATTCTATCATTCTTTTCTTCGTTGTTGTTATTGTTTAGTCGCTAAGTGGTGTCTGACTCTTTGAGATACCGTGGACTGCAGCAGGCCAGGCTGCCCTTGCTCTTCACAGTCTCCCGGACTTTGCTCAACCTCATGTCCAATGAGTCTGTGATGCCATCCAACCACCTCATTCTCTGTCAACCCCTTCTTCTCCTGCCCTCAATCTTTTCCAGCATCAGAATCTTTTCTAATGAGTCAGCTCTTACAAATGAGGTGGCCAAAGTATTGGAGCTTCAGCTTTAGCATCAGTCCTTCCAATGAATATTCAGGACTGATTTCCCTTAGTATTGACAAGTTTGATCTCCCTGTAGTTTAAGGAACTCTCAAGTCTTCTCCAACACCACAGTTCAAAAGAGTCAGTTCTTCAGCACTCAGCCCTTGTTATGGTCCAACTCTCACATCCATACATGACTACTGAAAAAAACCACAGCTTTGACTAGATGGAACTTTGTCAACAAAGTGATATCTCTGCCTTTTAATACGCTGTGTGTTTGTCACAGTTTTTCTTGCAAGGAGCAAGTGTCTTTTAATTTCATGGCTACAGTCACTATCCACAGTGATTTTGAAGCCCAAGGAAATGAAATTTGTCACCATCTCCACACATTCACCATTTAGTTGTCAAGATGTGATGGGACCAGATGCCATGATCTTATTTTTTTGGAAGTTGAGTTTTAAGCCAGCTTTTTGACTCTCCTCTTTCACCTTCATGGAGAGGCTCTTTAGTTCCTCTTAGCTTTCTGCCACATCTGAGGTTACTGATACTGGTGTCATCTGCATATCTGAGGTTATTGATATTGCTCCTTGCAGTCTTGTTACCAGCTTGTGATTCGTCCAGCCTGGCATTTGGCATCACGTACTCTGCATATAAGTTAAATAAGCAGGGTTACAGTATATAGTTTTGACGTACTCGTTTCTAATTTGGAACCTGTCCATTGTTGAACATACAATTTAACTGTTGCTTCTTGTCCTGCATACAGGTTTCTCAGGAGACAGGTACGGTGGTTTGTTATTCCCATCACTTTAAGTGGAATCCTGTCTAGTATTCCACAGTTTGGTTTCCACACAGTCAAAGGCTTTAGCACAGTTAATGAAGCAGAAATAGATGCTTTTTCTGGAATTCCCTTGCCTTCTCTATGTTCCAACAGATGTTGATAATTTGATCTCCAGTTCTTCTGCCTTTTCTAAATACAGCTTGTACATCTGGATGTTTTCAGTTCATATACTTCTGAAATCTAGTTTGAAGGACTTTTAGTATTACCTTGCTAGCAGGTGAAATGAGTGCAATCATATGGTAGTTTGAACATTCTTCAGCATTGCTTTTATTTGGAACTAGAATGAAAACTGACCTTTTCCAGTCCTATGGCCACTGCTGAGTTTTACAAATCTGCTGACATACAGAGTGCATCACTTTAACAGCATCATCTTTTAGGATGTTAAGTAGCTCAGCTGGCATTGTTTTCATCCCTGGTGGCTCACATGGTAAAGAATCTGCCTGCAGTGCAGGAGACTGGGGTTCGATTCCTGGGTCATGAAGATCCTCTTGAAAAGGGAATAGCAATCCACTCCAGTACTCTTGCCTGGAGAATCCCATGGACAGAGGAGTCTAGTGGACTACAGTCCATGGGCTCACGAAGAGTCAGACAAGACTATGCAACTAACACACTTTCACAGCTGGAATTCCATCACCTCCAACTCATAGATCTGCCTTTCCAAACCTATACACTGTACAGGGACCAGCACACTACAGACAAATGACCAAGTCCAGCCCACCACCAATTTCCATAAGCTTTGACTAGAACACAGCCACCTACACTCATGTACGTATTACCCGAGGATGTTTCTGTGCTGTAACGGCAGAGTTGAATAGTTGTCCCAACTACATGGCACACAAAGCTGAAAACTTTCACTATCTGGCTCTTTACAGGAAAAATTTGCCAAATATAATATTGTACCCTCAGTAATCACAGGAGTTCAGTACAAAAAAAAATGTATGATTAATGTCATTATAATTTGGGATAGGGCCACCATTAAGGATATACAGTTGACCCTTGAACCAATAGAGGTAAGGGGAACTGACCCATCATGCAATTGAAAATTGCAATATAATTTTTAGTCAGTCCTAGGCATCCACGTTTCCTCTGCATCTGTGGTTCCGCATCCATGGATTCAACCAGTTGTGGATCATGGGGTATTGTACCATTTACTATTGACAAAATCTGCATATGTTCAAACCATGCTGTTTGAGAGTCAACTGTATTTAATTATGGTTTACCATATTCCTTAAATTAAAATACTATGATAAACTTTATAGTACATTATGGCTAATAGTTCGTGACAAAGTATCTTCTCCTATGATACCTCTGAAAATATAAAAATGAGATGAAAACTGTGCCATCAAAAAGGAGAACAGACAACCCCCTGCTATTGCCAAGAGGGGTTGCACCGACCATTAGACTTTTGGTGGCCTTTCTCTGCTTTGTTAACCAAATAGAAATGAGAACCATCACTTCCTCTGAAGTCTCTGACTCTCAGTGTCAAACATAACATGGCTTGTCCCCACAGTGTGTGGCCACTACTATTTGAAGCCATCAGAGTGCCCACTGTAGCCTTCATCTCCCTCAATGACTTTCTACATCTAATCAGAGCCCATAATGCAAAAAAAGAAACAAAAAGAAAGGTAACAAAGTGAATGGGAAATATGTGCACTGGGGGAGGTAGAGGAAGTGACAAAAAAATGGGGATGAGGACACCCCAAACGTAGAGCACACAGTCACCAAGACTATGGTGAGAACTCTTGCCAACTAAAGATTATAGTTTTATGTTTCCTGAATTCAAAATTTAAGAAAATTGGGCAGTCGAGACAGCAAAAAATCTGATCTCAGTGCAGTAGAACAACATTAAATTAAAACTGGCCAGACCTTTGGTCAAGGAAACACACACCTTTCTTGGCACTTAGACTTTTATTTTCTTGGGCTCCAAAATCACTGAGGACAGTGACTGCAGCCACACAATTAAAAGACACTTGCTCCTTGGGAGAAAAGCTGTGGCAAACCTAGACAGCATATTAAAAAGCAGAGACTTCACCTGGCCAACAAAGGTCTGTATAGTCAAAAGAATGGTTTTTCCAGTAGTCATGTATGGATGAGTTGGATCATAAAGAAGGCTGAACGCCAAAGAACTGATGCTCTGGAGAAGGTGCTTGAGAGTCCCTTGGACTGCAAGNACCAAGGCGGTCTTCAGGTCCTCGAAAGCCTTCTCAGCAGCTTCTGTCCACATGAGGGCAGGGTCCTTGCCGCTGGTAGCCGCGTACAGAGGCTTAGCTGTCTCTGCAAAGTTCGGGATCCAAAGCCTGCAATACCCCACGGCTCCCAGAAATTCCCATACTTGCCTCTTGGTCTCCGGTCGGGGAATCTGAAGGATGGCTTGGATGTGGCTGGAAGACAGGGCTTTGTGTCCCTGGCTGATCTGGTATCCGAGGTGAGTTACCTGCTGCTTGCAGAGTTGGGCCTTTTTAGATGACACTCGGTACCCAAGCCTGGGCCAGAGTCCGGAGTAGGTCTTTGGTGGCCTCTTCACAACTCAGATAATTTGAGGCGGCAATAAGGAGATTATCTACATACTGAAGAGGGTGACTCCAGAGTGATTGGCCCTGTAGTCCTGAAGGTCTTGGTTTAGCACCTCATCAAAAAGAGTAGGTGAATTTTTGAACCCTTGAGGCAGCCTTGTCCAAGTAAGCTGCCCCGACAGTCCCTTGTCGGGATCAGCCCACTCAAAGGCAAAGAGGGGCTGACTTATGGTGGCCAGGGGGAGGCTAAAGAAGGCCGATTTTCTGGCCCCCCACGGAAAGGGTTACCCTGGGTTCCTGGGGGCCCAAGGAACCCTGACCCCTCTAATCAGTCTCCTCCACCAAGATTGGGGCGAGTCGTGGTCCTTTTCTTGACCGTTTTGGACACTCTCGTTTCCAGTGTCCTTCCTCTTTGCAAAATGCACACTAGTTTCTTCCCATAGCGCCTCGCTGGCCCCTCCTCTGGGTGCCCTTTTCCTGGGAGCCTGAGGGCACCTCGCGGACTAGGAGGACCTTGGCCCTTTTTTTAGTGAGCTCCTGAGTAGCTCAGGTGGGGTCCTCACGATTCTCGAACACCTTCTGGGCCACTGCCAGGAGTCCGGACAGAGACTTCCCTTCAAATCCTTCTAGTTTCTGCAACTTCCTCTTAATGTCTGGGGCTGCCTGAGCTACAAAGGAGAGCACCACAGCCGCTCGGTTCTCTGGAGCTTCTGGGTTAATCGGCTCCAGGTCCTATAGGCTTGGTTGAGCCTTTCCAGAAAGGTGGTGGGACGCTCCTCCGGTCCCTGCCTAGTCTCAGGAATCTTGGCCATATTAGTAGGCTTCCGGGCCGCAGCTGTAAGCCAGCCAATAGAGTCTGGCGGTACCGGTTGAGGGCCCCAACCCCCTGCAGTGTTGTGGTCCCAAGTGGGGCGATTGGAGGGGAAACCTTCCTCAGTAAGGTTGGGGTCTGTTGTCAGTTCTCCTTTTCTAAGAGGTTTTTTCCCAGCCCAGGGATTGAACCCTGGTCTCCCGCATTTTAGAGAGAGATGTTTCACTGTCTGAGTCACCAGTCAGTACTTTATTTAATAGGTAAACTTAGTCTTAACCATATACAAAACTCTTTCCTCATGGTTTACTTTTCACATATCTTATCTCTCTCTGTACCCATTACTATGTTTTTTATCCTAAAAAGCCACCTGTAAGGCGGGCTCACTTTATTTTTTCTTTACAAATGAAACTTCATCTTTTATACCTTCTTTTACTGAAAACACATTTTTTCTTTAAGCAACCAAGAGCTTACTTTTATTTTGAAATGACTTTAGAGATTTAGTAGACCTCTAATATTTAGTTTATCACAACCCCTAGAAATTTAAGTTTTCCCAATCTGGATAGACTGTTTTAAACAGACATTTTTAAAGTATAATTATTTTTAACAGAGTTTATCTAATATCTCATTTACATTTTTAAAGGAATTTTTTTATTCAGCAAAGTAACTTCCTTGTTGACATACCTGTAACAGGTATAGTAATAGTTAACTTATTAAACCTAGGTAGGGAAGGGGAGAGGGGTCTCTTACCCCTTACCGGTCGGGGCACTCTGGCCAGCTGTCTGCATCAGGAGGAGACTGGGACAAAGAGTCCCAGTTGCGGCCGCTGGGTCTGGTCCATTGGCAGACAAGCTGGCCCCTGAGTACCCCGAGTGGTCAGGATGTCAGTTTTAAAATCAGTGAAATTTTTCAATCAAGCACTCGAGTGGGCTCAGTGGGCCACTCTAACTGCCTTGTCCCATCCTGGCTGGAAGGGAGAGGCAGATTTTGACAATTAGACAATCAGACAAAAGGAACAGACACCAAAACAGACAGGAAAACAAACGCCAGACAGCCAAACAGGCAGTCTTAAACCAGAAACCCAGATCCAGGCCTCCCGGAGTCGTCACTCCGTTTGGCATTTGCGTGGGACCACCCGGCAGCGTCCCGCCGTCCACACGCAACTCAAAACACAGTCTGCAGACTAATACCAGACCAGAAAATTAAACAGGCCTGACTTACCGGCACCGCGCAGGATTCCAGATGATTACTGGCCCCCGGGTGGGACTCGAACCCACAGTCTCTGGGGGAGTGGCCCCCGGGTGGGACTCGAACCCACAATCTCTGGGGGAGTGGCCCCCGGGTGGGACTTGAACCCACAATCTCTGGGGGCCAAATAATCCGCCGGGGGTCTTGAGGCAGCAGATCCCGGATGAGCCCCCAAATGTAAGGGACTAGCTGCCGATAGAGACCACCAGACGGAGTTCAGAAAGAANGAGTATTAGCCAGCTGCATGCTGCTTGCCTTCGCAGCTTTGAAGCACTGCGTATGAACAGACTTCTCTAAGCCTGAGCAAATAGAAAGAAAGGAACTTGAGGGAAAATCCTAAAGTCCAAGCAAAAAGGAATAATACTCTGAAGATTCACAGAAAGGGCAGATTTCTGAAACCTACATACTGCAGGATCTCAAGTAAAAGATTTAAAAACCATTTTGCAACTTGAGTAAGGCAGAATAAAATGCAGTTTTTATTAAAGATGCAAAAAGCAATATAGAAGGAGAAAGCATTGGAATTTTAAAAAATTAGAAGAACCAATGATAGGAGAAAGAAGGAAGAAGTAAAAGAAAATTAAAGAAATCATCAAATTAAAATCAACATGGAGGCAGGAAACACAGACTCAAGAAGCTCTCCCCATAATGCAGAGCAAAGACACAAAAGTGAAAATAATGAGGCAGAACATGACCAGCAATGAGGGGAGATGGTAGAGGAGCAGTCTAAGAATCATATGTGTTTCTGAGAACTGAGCATAATTGGAACAGACATGACTCATCAAGGCCAGAACTAAAGAAAACATTTCACACCTGGAATACAGACTGAAAGGGCTTCACAATATTCTAGGTAAAATATGTGAAAAGACACCTTCCTTAGAAATACTCTGGAGAAATGTTTTAATTATAAAGAAACATCTTGCAAAAATTCAACAGAGTCAACTAACTGATATAACAGAAGAGAAAACAGACTCACCTCTGACTTCTCCAGGGCACTAAATTCCAGAATTCAGTGGAAAGGAAATTATAATCTCCTTAAATTTTGGACCCCAACAAATAATCTTTCGTGAGTGTAGGCAAATAGGAAATAATTCTACAACACATCAGTGGCTTGAAAGACATAACAATTTTTCACCTTTTAAAAAAAATATCTAAAGATGAAGTTCAGTTTACTTAGATTAATCAATATTGGAAATGGGAAAATGGTGGTATTGGAAAAAAAAAAGTGGTAATAGAGCCACAGGAAGAACTCTCATCAGACTGAACAGATCATTTTAACAAGCCTACAAAAATATGAATAGGGGCCTCTGTTCACATGGCATCTGGACAAAAGCTGAAGGCAAGCAATTTCAGTGTGAATTTACACCACCCACCAAGGGAAAAACCCCTTATTTGAACACAGGAATTATTCCTTTTATGAGAGATAATCACTAACTCCAAAAATCTGATTATAACTATGCAAATATATCCACATTTGCCTACCAAAAAATTGGAATGAATTTTTTAAAAATCTACTATGATGTTTTTCAATGGAAGGTGAGAAGAAGAANATTATTCCTTTTATGAGAGATAATCACTAACTCCAAAAATCTGATTATAACTATGCAAATATATCCACATTTGCCTACCAAAAAATTGGAATGAATTTTTTAAAAATCTACTATGATGTTTTTCAATGGTAGAAATATGATCAGTTCCTTTACTGCTTTTTTCAAACTTTCCTTAATGAACACAGATTCCTTTTACAATTAAAAAAAAAAAACAGTTTATTTTAAAAATCAAATTTTTTTAGAGCTCAGTACCTGGAAATACATTTCTTCTGATGAACTTTAAAAAAAAATACTGAATGAGTTAACTCATATAAAATACTTGTAATCATGATTGATGATGTTAGCAATTATTGTTTTGTGATTATTATTAGATGTAAACAACATGTGACTCATCATTTGGGGAGGCGATGTAGCGTAACAGGTAAAAATCAAAGTCAAGTGTGGTCTGTTGAAGTTGTAATGTCAGGCTGCCTAGGTTAGAACCACAGATACTTCCTAATGATGGTACCTTGAGCAGATTATTTAAACTTTGTATCTCAGTTTTGTCTACTGCAACATAGGATGATAATAATAGCTTGTACTTCATAAAAGTTGTTATGAAAATAAAAAAGATTTTAAATTAATGATTATCAAATAATAAATACCCCAAATGTGGGGATGGTGATGGTTAAATGGTGACTGACAATGATTACGTTTGCAACCAAGGCACTAACTCTATCAGTTCAGTTCAGTCGCTCAGTCATGTCCAACTCTTTGTGACCCCATGGACTGTGGACTACAGCATGCCAGGCTTCCCTGTTCATCACCAACTCNGATGACTGACAGTGATTACGTTTGCAACCAAGGCACTAACTCTATCAGTTCAGTTCAGTTGCTCAGTCATGTCCAACTCTTTGTGACCCCATGGACTGCAGCATGCCAGGCTTCCCTGTCTGTCACCAACTCCTGGAGTTTACTCAAACTCATGTCCATCAAGTCACTGAATCCATTCAACCATCTCATCCTTTGTCGTTCCCTTCTCCCATCTTCAATCTTTCTTAGCATCAGGGTCTTTTCAAATGAGTCAGTTCTTCACATCAGATGGCCAAAGTACTGGAGTTTCAGCTTCAGGCTCAGTCCTTCCAAAGAATATTCAGGACTGATTTCCTTTAGGATTGACTGCCTCTTTATATCATCAGAACACCCAATGTTTAGTGATATTAAATCAAGAAAAATGGTTTAAATAATCTGACAGTTGGGTATTTTTGAATGTCAAGGCAAAACTATAAACTTGATGCAAGAGTGCTTAAAATCAATCTATTGTCAAGACTTCAGAATGCTTGCATAGCAATTAGCTGTACAGTATGGCAACAGATTTCATCTTTTTAAGTTAATCCATGCAAACTATAAGTTAGTACTGTTTGAAGCTAGAGTTTAGCATTTAAAAAAATGGGAACCAGCACTTTCTGGTATTTCAAGCTAACCCATGATATACAGTCATTGTTGTTTTTAAAGACTTGAAGCAGAAGGTTCACAATGGAGTGTTTCTTCCGTCTCTCGTCCCACCTCCCTTATTGTAATGGTGGCAAACTGCTTAATTAAGCTTCTTACATAAAAGACTAAATCCTGGGATGTGTACGTCAAAATGCTCCAATACTACAATCTCTTTCAAATGTAAGATATTCTGTAACTCTACCAAGAAGCTCATTTGCAATCTGAAAGCTAGGATAAGACTTCATGATGAATGGAGATATGTGATGAGAGTGCAGTGTCTGCTGTAGTGTGGGTAATGCAATCTGGTCTTTCAATTAGATACGTTTTTCCTTTATTTGGCATTTAGCATTTCTTGCCTAATTGCCTTTTGTCTGCCTTTAAAAATATTGCCCAATTGTCACAATATGCAATGTTACTGATTTTGTTTTATTTGACACAAAGTACTGCTCTGTATCAACTGAATGCTGGCTTCCAGCTTTTTCTCAGATCAAAAATGAGCTATTTTTCAACTGGAGGCAAGCTCCTTTCATGGTTATCTGTCAACTGCCAAGGCACATCCATGGGAGCTACTGGAAGAATAAAAAACTACAAAATACCATGGATACAAAATTTATTTGCATTTGACTTTCTCCTGCAAATCTGTATGAAAGAGTAATGTTTTGAAAATCCAATCCATTTGTTTGTTTGTTTTACTTTTAAAAAACACTTTTATAGAAGTTGAGCTCTGGCTATGTAAAGTCCTTTTTTTAAGGACTTTAAAAATAAACTAGTTTATTTTTAATTAAAGGATAATTGCTTTACAGTATTGCGTTGATTTCTACCAAATATCAGCATGAATCAGCCAGAGGTCTACCCATGTCCCCTGCCACTCAACATCCCTCTCGCTTCCCCTCCCCCAATCCCAGGCCTCTAGACTGCCACAGAGCCCCAGCTTGACCTGAGTCATGCAGCAAATTTCCATTGGCTATTTATTTTACATATGGTAATATACGTTTCCATGTTACTCTCTCCATATATCCCACCCTCTTCTCAGATCAGTTTTAAATGAAGAACAAGTCCCCACCATTTTAAATGTCCCCAGAAAAAACTCCTTTGGTAATCTGAACCATTAAGAATGAAATCGTGTACATCTGGATAATCAGGTTCAAAGAAACATCTATATGTCTTTAAAAAGCAGTCTGTACCTATATATTGACAAACAATAACAATCCTATCATCTTACTGAATTCTCCAGATGTTTAGCTAGACATTTTTGGAACACCTGCAACTAGAGTTTGGTGGCTCCTTTGTGTATATCCTGAAGGCTTAGTTTCATTATGTAACAATTAGCTTAAATGACTGGTAATTAGGCCTATCTGTAGCTGTTAAGGGTAAAAGAAATGTCTCAGGGGTGATCTCCAAAACTATAAGGAAAATAAAACAGCTTTTGCTTCTCGTTTTCCGTACTTGCGAGGCCTGCCTGCGATCATCTCAGAAGAGACTCCAGGTTCCCAAATAGTGAAGTTAACAGTCTGTGAAGGGTCCTTTCTGCGGCTGTCTGCCTTACCTGGTTACAAAACAGAGGCGGACACTGAGCTGCGAAGCACTGGGCGACCCCATTTCTACACACACACTTGGCACACCGACTCAATGGCCAGTCCTCCCCGTCTTGAAACACACGACCTTCGTAGGAACAGGCTTCTGGAAGGTTAGAGCAATAAGGGTTACTAAGGGTGTTGCACAACCTAGACAGCATATTAAAAAGCAGAGACATTACTTTGCCAACAAAGGTCTGTCTAGTCAAAGCTATGGTTTTTCCAGGAGTCATATATAGATGTGAGAGTTGAACTATAAAGAAAGCTGAGCACTGAAGAATTGATGCTTTTGAACTGTGGTGATGGAGAAGACTCTTGAGAATATCTTGAATTGCAAGGAGATCCAACCAGTCCATCCTAAAGGAAATCAATACTGAGTGTTCTTTGAAAGGACTGATGCTGAAGCTGAAACTCCAATACTCTGGCCACCTGATGTGAAGAGCTGACTCATTTGAAAAGACCCTGATGCTGGGAAAGATTGAAGACAAGAGGAAAAGGCCACGACAGAGGATGAGATGGTTGGATGGCATTACATACTCAATGGACATGAGTTTGGGTGAACTCCGGGAGTTGGTGATGGACAGGGAGGCCTGGCATGCTGCGGTCCACGGGATCACAAAGGGTTGGACAGGACTGAGCGACTGAACTGAACTGCGCCATGATCTCAGGGCTGGCTGCATCTACACCAGTGCTGTCACACACAGTCTTGTGCTCTGGGGCACGGTGCAAATAGGGGGCCCTGAGCTTGGGGTAGAGCTCTGGAGCCACTGTATGGAGTTCTTAATTTTCTCTCTGTTTCCTAAGTGAAGTCTGGTGGGACAGGTAGCATTGCAAGGGGTTTGGAGCCTCAGTTCATGAATGGCCCTACTCCCCCTGCCTCCTTCCCTTCCTGGGTTCTCAGGAGCCTGAGCCCAAATTTGTGCCCAGTGAAAGCTGCCACCCTCTACCCATATTGGGGACCTGGGTACAGGTGCCTTAGGAGTGCACACACCCTAAGCACCAAGTAGCAGGAGGGGTCTAGGGTGCCTGAGGAGGACTCACCCATCCAGCAAATATCCCCATGCCTGAGGGTGGGTGACATTAACAGCAAACTAAAAACATGACAGGCTGAGATAGATCATGGAAGAAAAACCAAAGCTTCTCCACCCTGCTTTTTGAACAAGTGAAGTGAAGTCACTCAGTCGTGTCTGACTCTTTGCGACCCCGACGACTGTAGCCTACCAGGTTCCTCCATCCATGGGATTTTCCAGGAAGGAGTACTGGAGTGGGTTGCCATTTCCTTCTCCAGGGAATCTTCCTGACCCAGGGATCAAACCAGGGTCTCCTGCATTGTAGGCAGACGCTTTACCGTCTGAGCCACTGGGGAAGTCCTTTTTGAACAAAGGGCCCTGCATTTTTATTATGCACCCAGGAAATTATGGAGTTGGTGCTGGCTGATCCTCCAATCTCTCCAGGCAAAATGCTTCCAATAGCTTTTTCTCATGGAGAGTCAATCAGAAATTCTCCTAAAATGCAAGAAAGGAGCCCACAAACGCAGACAGCCCACCCTCCACCCAATCCCTAAACACTGTGGTTGGAATATTTTTCCCTGCAGGCTTCTCAGCCCAGAGTTGGCTGGCTGGCTTTTTCTGGTGGGTGACAACTGAAATGCAGGAGGAATGCACTCTACTTCCATCATTCCCTTACCCTACTTTGCAATCCCCGGAATGGTTCTCCAGGGTAAATGGTGGCCAGGAATGGAATAACTAGGAANAGGCTTCTTAGCCCAGAGTCGGCTGGCTGGCTTTTTCTGGTGGGTGACAACTGAAATGCAGGAGGAATGCACTCTACTTCCATCATTCCCTTACCCTACTTTGCAATCCCCGGAATGGTTCTCCAGGGTAAATGGTGGCCAGGAATGGAATAACTAGGAATCAGAAAGAAGCCAGAAGTCTTTTTAAAGAGAAAAGGCAAGATTACAATGTAGCTTCCAGGTACTACTTAAAAAGAGTAATTTGAGCTATTATACACCAGGAGAGAATATAATAGAGCAGTGACAATAATTCGTATTTGTCATGAAGTGTATGCTACTTAATTATAAAAATGGAAAGGGACATATAACTCTAAAATGTAATAAAATGGTGCTTGGTCCAAGCATGAATTCTAAGTAGAAGGCTGGAAGCATATGCCTGGCTTGCTGGGCTGTACCTTGGTTCACAGGCAGGCATAATCTCTCCAGCAAAGATGCCATAAAGACAAATGAAATACTGCTTCTGGCTCAGTGTGTTTTGGAGAAAAACATGAAATCTTAAAGACCAGCCATCAGACTTAGTGTTGTGATACAACTGATACCCAGAAAAGTGATGTTTGTTCTTCTGTCCACCAAAAGGAACTACCTTAGGCCTTATGGAATCATATCAAAGGATCTGGTCTTTCCTCCTTTCCTTCTCAAGAGCTGTGAACACAAAGGGTTGCATCTAGCTGAGATAAAATAATAAATCAGAGAGCCTCAGCACCCTGAGTTTGGAATGGAGCTTAAGGATTTGTTCCAACCTCACGGTTTACAACATCACTTCCTGCCAAATGCAAGGCTATGACTCGGTTCCAATAAGGAATGGGGTCAGGGATCTTTGAGCCACACACTAGGCAAGAAAGAGAAGGTGTCACCAGGTAAACCTCATAGGCAAAGAGGGTCTCTCTCTACAAGCTCATACTCACTCCCAGAGCCCACGCAGACTGGGCAGCAGCTCCCTTCGGGGATGAATTCCAGCTCCTGGTGTCCACACATCAGTGGTGGGCACGGTCGGGGGGCACATCGGACTTCCCCATGAGTGCAAGAGCATATGCTGCAAGAGGAAGAGGCCCACGCTGTCCCGTGCTGGGTGCAAAGAAAAAGAAGGTTACTGTGAGAACACAGACTTGCATTTGAGCAAACAGGAACAAGCCTTCTCTTAAAGAAGTGAATGACGGAGCTCCAATAAGAAAGAAGAAAGCTCTAAGCTTATAAGGTTAAAATTAGTGTTTGCAATATTCCAAGGCAGAGACCAATTTAGCAACTGATTTTTATTTTCCTTTGTAAAATTTTTGTTTATTTTAAATGAAGGATAATTAATTTACAATATTGTGATGGGTTCTGCTATACATCAACATGAATCGGCCACAGGCATACATGTGGCCCTTTCCCTCCGTCCCCCTTCCTCCCCACCCCAGCCCTCCGGGTTGTCATAGAGCATAGGCTTTGGGTTCCCCGTGTCATACACCAAACTCCCGCTGGCCATCTATTTTACATATGCTAATGTATATGTTCCCAATGTTATTCTCTCACATCATCCCATCCTCTCCTTCTCCCACTGTGTCCAAAAGTCTGTCCTTTACATCTATGTCTCCTTTGCTGTCCTGCACGTAGGATTGACAGTACCATCTTTCTAGATTCCATACATATGTGCTAATGTACAATATTTGTCTTTCTCTAACTTCCTTCATTCTGTATAATAGGCTCTAGGTTCATCCACCCACCTCATTAGAACTGAGTCAAATGTGTTTCTTTTCACAGCTGAGTAAGATTTATCCTTAAGATTTTATGTTTGAAAATTCCAAAAAAAAAGCACAACAGTGAAAGAAAAATCACCCCAATCCCATTATTTAAAAAACTTCTATGAGGACCAAAGTAAAATACGCACACATGCATCCATATCTCCTGAATTCTTTGCACTAGCTACATTATTTTCAGCAGCTCTCACTCCGATTGTTTCTTTTTTTGCCTTTTACCCTGATGAGTGTCCACACTCCCGTCTTCTCTCTCCCTTCCCNTTTACCGTCTGAGCCACTGGGGAAGTCCTTTTTGAACAAAGGGCCCTACATTTTTATTATGCACCCAGGAAATTATGGAGTTGGTGCTGGCTGATCCTTCAATCTCTCCAGGCAAAATGCTTCCAATAGCTTTTTCTCATGAAGAGTCAATCAGAAATTCTCCTAAAATGCAAGAAAGGAGCCCACAAACGCAGACAGCCCACCCTCCACCCAATCCCTAAACACTGTGGTTGGAATATTTTTCCCTGCAGGCTTCTTAGCCCAGAGTCGGCTGGCTGGCTTTTTCTGGTGGGTGACAACTGAAATGCAGGAGGAATGCACTCTACTTCCATCATTCCCTTACCCTACTTTGCAATCCCCGGAATGGTTCTCCAGGGTAAATGGTGGCCAGGAATGGAATAACTAGGAATCAGAAAGAAGCCAGAAGTCTTTTTAAAGAGAAAAGGCAAGATTACAATGTAGCTTCCAGGTACTACTTAAAAAGAGTAATTTGAGCTATTATACACCAGGAGAGAATATAATAGAGCAGTGACAATAATTCGTATTTGTCATGAAGTGTATGCTACTTAATTATAAAAATGGAAAGGGACATATAACTCTAAAATGTAATAAAATGGTACTTGGTCCAAGCATGAATTCTAAGTAGAAG
Source organism: Raphicerus campestris (assembly GCA_006410735.1). Taxonomy (NCBI): domain Eukaryota; kingdom Metazoa; phylum Chordata; class Mammalia; order Artiodactyla; family Bovidae; genus Raphicerus; species Raphicerus campestris. The sequence continues at coordinate 186,289 of SJYW01012159.1, read as the reverse complement.
GCTGGAAGCATATGCCTGGCTTGCTGGGCTGTACCTTGGTTCACAGGCAGGCATAATCTCTCCAGCAAAGATGCCATAAAGACAAATGAAATACTGCTTCTGGCTCAGTGTGTTTTGGAGAAAAACATGAAATCTTAAAGACCAGCCATCAGACTTAGTGTTGTGATACAACTGATACCCAGAAAAGTGATGTTTGTTCTTCTGTCCACCAAAAGGAACTACCTTAGGCCTTATGGAATCATATCAAAGGATCTGGTCTTTCCTCCTTTCCTTCTCAAGAGCTGTGAACACAAAGGGTTGCATCTAGCTGAGATAAAATAATAAATCAGAGAGCCTCAGCACCCTGAGTTTGGAATGGAGCTTAAGGATTTGTTCCAACCTCACGGTTTACAACATCACTTCCTGCCAAATGCAAGGCTATGACTCGGTTCCAATAAGGAATGGGGTCAGGGATCTTTGAGCCACACACTAGGCAAGAAAGAGAAGGTGTCACCAGGTAAACCTCATAGGCAAAGAGGGTCTCTCTCTACAAGCTCATACTCACTCCCAGAGCCCACGCAGACTGGGCAGCAGCTCCCTTCGGGGATGAATTCCAGCTCCTGGTGTCCACACATCAGTGGTGGGCACGGTCGGGGGGCACATCGGACTTCCCCATGAGTGCAAGAGCATATGCTGCAAGAGGAAGAGGCCCACGCTGTCCCGTGCTGGGTGCAAAGAAAAAGAAGGTTACTGTGAGAACACAGACTTGCATTTGAGCAAACAGGAACAAGCCTTCTCTTAAAGAAGTGAATGACGGAGCTCCAATAAGAAAGAAGAAAGCTCTAAGCTTATAAGGTTAAAATTAGTGTTTGCAATATTCCAAGGCAGAGACCAATTTAGCAACTGATTTTTATTTTCCTTTGTAAAATTTTTGTTTATTTTAAATGAAGGATAATTAATTTACAATATTGTGATGGGTTCTGCTATACATCAACATGAATCGGCCACAGGCATACATGTGGCCCTTTCCCTCCGTCCCCCTTCCTCCCCACCCCAGCCCTCCGGGTTGTCATAGAGCATAGGCTTTGGGTTCCCCGTGTCATACACCAAACTCCCGCTGGCCATCTATTTTACATATGCTAATGTATATGTTCCCAATGTTATTCTCTCACATCATCCCATCCTCTCCTTCTCCCACTGTGTCCAAAAGTCTGTCCTTTACATCTATGTCTCCTTTGCTGTCCTGCACGTAGGATTGACAGTACCATCTTTCTAGATTCCATACATATGTGCTAATGTACAATATTTGTCTTTCTCTAACTTCCTTCACTCTGTATAATAGGCTCTAGGTTCATCCACCCACCTCATTAGAACTGAGTCAAATGTGTTTCTTTTCACAGCTGAGTAAGATTTATCCTTAAGATTTTATGTTTGAAAATTCCAAAAAAAAAGCACAACAGTGAAAGAAAAATCACCCCAATCCCATTATTTAAAAAACTTCTATGAGGACCAAAGTAAAATACGCACACATGCATCCATATCTCCTGAATTCTTTGCACTAGCTACATTATTTTCAGCAGCTCTCACTCCGATTGTTTCTTTTTTTGCCTTTTACCCTGATGAGTGTCCACACTCCCGTCTTCTCTCTCCCTTCCCCCAGTCTTCTCTTTCTCCCCTACCCCTGAGATCTTATGGTTCCAGGGAAGGTGGGATAGCCAGCAGAAGGCACCTGTCCAACCAGTTCTCCCACAAATTGTAGAGCCAACTCATTCCTGGTGTGGGTGCTCACCTACACATACCGAATGTTCCTGCTCCACTTTAGGCTAGAACACCACATTCCCAAAGCTGGCACTGTAGTGACGACCTAACATATCCATGCTTTGATACATAACATTTACTAACTACCAAGAGTATCTAAGGGCGTCCCTGGTGGCACAGATGGTGAAAAATCTGCCTGCAATGCAGAAGACCTGGGTTTGATCCCTGGGTTGAAGATCCCATGGAGAAGAGAATGGCTACCCACACCAGTTCTCTTGCTGGAAATCCCATGGACAGAAGAGCCTGGCAGGCTACGGTCCCTGAGGTTGAGAAGAGTCGGACACAACTGAGTAACTAACACTTTTCAAAAGTATCTAAATAAGTCAAGCTCAGAGGGCAGTCGAGAATCTTGAATGTAAAAAGCTACAAATATGTCAATTGTTTGAGGAAGTAGCTGTCAAAATATATTATGTTCTCAATGGCAGAGTGGAATGACGGTGGCCTTTTAAAAGATGCATCCAAAAGAGTGAGCTTAATCAATAAAGTTTCCTTCTATAACATTTTCTTAAATAGTGCCTTCCTCTGCATGTATTAAATCATATATAGGCTTCTATTAAAAACATCCCATGTTCTAGGTACTCAATCACCTAACTATAATCTGGGAATTTCAACTGTGTCACTGAGAAGCATGGAAAATAAACATCCTCTTGCTACTCCTCAAGCCAGCATCCAGAATAATTATTCACCCTGTCTCAAACACAAAAGAACTCTGTCTTACCTAAACAAGTCAGTATGCCTTTATTGTGCAAATTGCTGCCAGGTTGCAAGCATGCCAAGTTTGACATTTGGGAATTACTAATAACCTGTGCTATTATTGTAACAATAATAGTAATAGGTTGTCACAGCCATCTAAATTTTGGGGAACCAAGTCCTTGCCTTACTATCATAAAGATGACTTTCCCAGGACCTACTGGGAATACCAGGGGACAGAAATGTAAGGGATGTACTGAGTTGGATGAACCAAAGGTTTCCATGGAAGTACATGTGTTCTCGGATCACAACTCAGTTCTCCCTGCCTTGGGGACAATGAGTGTGTCACCTAATCTTTCTAAATTGCAGTTTCCTGGTAGAGAAACCTGAAATGGTATGAAGATAACCTACTCACTTGGCTATTGTAAAGGTTGCATGAGGCAGTTGTTAAAGAGGCAGCAAGGGAGGTGGCACGTAGGAGATGCTTAACCCTTTCCCCATGAGTCCACGGCTTTCCTACTCCTTTTCACGCCTATGTGCTGCCTGTGATCATGGCAACAGACCTGGATGCCAAGGCCAACTCCTCTCCCATCAATTTTTACTTCTCTTATAATTAAATATAAAACTTCAAATTTAGTACAGCATATAAATAAATGGCCAAGTCCACAACTGGCTAATAAACTGTTAGCTAATAAAACATAGCAGGCAATTGACTTTTATGCTTTAAAAGGCCTAAGCATAAAAGCAAAGGAAGAAATGGTAGGAGAAAAATTGATACATTCTGATGAGTTAAACTTTTAAAAGTCAAATATATTGAATACATTGCAGAAAAATTTAAAAGGTAAATGACAAACTTTAAAAATGCAGATTATATTAATTAGAATTATACTCTAATATATAAAACCATTTACAAGCAATAAGAAGAGACTAGAGGTGAGATCAAAATGATAGAGTAGGCAGATTCTGAGCTCACTTCCTCCCATGGACACATCAAAACTGCAACTACATTGAGAACAACTCTCTTTAAGACAAACCTGCAGGCTAGCAGAACAGCTCTTCTACAATTAAGGATATAAATAAAAAACCCCATCAAGATGGATAGGCGGGGACACATACCCCTGGAAGGGAACCCAAAAGCAGAATGGAATATCACAAACTTGGAGGACCTCCCTAAGGAGTGAGGAATTCAGGCTCTACATAGGCAGAGCTCTACACTGGGTCCCATAGCCCTGGGACCTGCTCTGCAAAGATGAGGCCCCACAACTGGATTTGAAAACCCATGAGTGGATATCTATGAAAGCCAGAGAACTATAGGAAACCAAGACTCCTCCCTAAATGGCTTGTGCACAAACTTACTCTCTCTGAGTCCCAGCACAGAGGTAGCAGTTTGAAAAGTTACCATTCTAGTCAGCCTGCTAAGGCAGCCCCAGCCCACCCTCGAGCCTGGGCCCACTCCAATTCTAACCATCCCACCAACATGGCAACCCCAATCCAGCCCAGGAGACCCATGCTGGTGTCCACTTCAGCTCCAGGCATCTTGCTAGGGATGCCTCAGCCCAGCCTAACAGGCTCTAAAACCCACCCCACCCCTTCTGCTCCACCCCTAACTGGCCTGCCAAGGCCACCCAGCACATGAAACCTACATTGGAAACACTTCTACACAAGACCACAGCTCCAAGAGCAGGAGAGGTAACAGTCTCACCTAATTCACAGGAATAGACACAGAAAATCAAATGACATGAGCACAGAGAGGGATTTATTCCAAAGGAAAGAACGAGGAAAAAAACCCAGGGGAAAAAAACTAATGAAATAAAGGTAAGTAAGTTACCTGATAAAGAATTCAAAAATTTGAATTTTTTATTATAAGCATCATAAAGATGCTTATGGAAATTAGGAGAAGAATGGCAGAAAACAGTGAAAACTTCAACAAAGAGTTAGAAAATATAAAAAAGAAACAATCAGAACTGAAGAATACCATAGCCAAAATGAAAAATACACTAGAGGGTATCAAGAGCATTAGATGGAAGAATACATAAGCAACCTGAAAGACTAATAGAAATCACCCAATCACTACAGCAAAAAAAAAAAAAAAGAAGAAGAAGAAATTTTTAAAAAGAGCTANGCCAAAATGAAAAATACACTAGAGGGTATCAAGAGCATTAGATGGAAGAATACATAAGCAACCTGAAAGACTAATAGAAATCACCCAATCACTATAGCAAAAAAAAACAAAAAAAAAAAGAAGAAGAAGAAGAAGAAATTTTTTAAGATGAGGATAATTTGAGACAGTATCAAGCATGCCAACAGTTGTATTATCAAGGTCTCAGAAGGAGGAGAGAGAAATAAAGGGGCAGATAACTTACCTGAAGAAACAATGGCTGTAAATTTCCCTAACATGGGGAAGGAAAGAGCCTCAAACAAGATGAATCCAAAGAGATCCACACCAAGACATATCATAATTAATGCGGCAAAAGATAAGAGAATTTTAAAGGCAGCAAGAGGCATACAATGCATAATACTAAAGAGAAATCCCATAAGGCTATCAATTTGTTTTTCAACAGAAACTTGGCAGGACATAAAGAAGTGGTGTGATATATTTAAGGTACTGAAAGGAAAAAGCATAACCAAAAATACTTGATACCAAGGCTATCATTCAGGATTGAAGGCAAGATAAAGAGTTTCCCAGAGAAGCAAAAATTAAGGGTCCATCACCTCTAAACTGGCCCTACAAAAAGTGCTAAAGGATCTTCTTTAGAAGTAAAGATTATAACTAGAAACAAGAAAATATATGAACAAAAAGAGTCTCATTGGTAAAGGGATATACATAGTAAAGCCAAAAGATCAACTACTTGAAAAGCAAGTAAAATTTAAAAAAAAAAACAAAAATTGGAAAATCAACCATAACTACAATTTTTAGTTAAAGAACAGACAGAGTTAAAAATGTAAAATATGACATTAAAAACATAAAACAACGGACTATCAGCTTAAAACCAACATATTTGTAAACTACAGCTGATATGGGGTTAATATCCAACACATATACATACACAGAACATATACAACTCAATATTTAAAAATCCAGTTAAAAAATGGGCACAGGACCTGAATATTCATTTTTCTAAAGAATGATGCAAAGATGGCCAACAGGATGGTGAAAAGATGCATGACACCACTAGTCACGAGGGAAATGCAAATCAAAACCACAATAAGATATTACCTCACACCTGACAGAATGACTATTATCAAAAAGACGAGAAGTAACAAGCGTTGGCAAGGATATAAAGAAAAGGGAACCCACGTGTAATGTTGGTAGGCATGTAGTTGATACAGTTATTATGGAAAACAGTATGGAGATTTAACTTTTGAGGGAAAATTACAAATAAAACAACCATATGATTCAATAATTCCACTTTTGGCATTTATCTGAAGAAAACAAAAACAATGATACAAAAAGATATATGCACGCTAATGCTCATCTCATTGGAACATTATTAATGACAAGATATGGAAGCAACCTAAGTGTCCATCAAGAGACGAATGGATAAAGAAGGTGTCACACACACACACACACAAATATTACTCAGCCATAAAAAATGAAATTTTGCCACTTGCAAAAACATGGATAGACCTAGAAGCTAATTATGCTTAGTGTAATAAGTTTGATAGAGAAAAACAAATACTGTATGATTTCACTTATATATAATATATAGAATCTAAAAAGAATAAACAAAACCAAACAGAAACAGACTCAGAGAACAAGCAGGTGGTCATCAGAGCAGAGGAAGTATAGGAGAACGGGGGAAAGAGGCAAAGGGGATTAAGAAGTACAAAGTTCCAGTTATATTAATAAAATAAATCATAAGGACATAATGTACAGCATAGGAATATAGTCAATAATACTGAAATGACTTTGTATGGTGACAAATGGTAACTAGACTCACAGTAGTGATCGTTTTGTGATATATAAAAATATTTGAATCACTTTTTGTGCATGTGGAAATTAATACTATAGTGTAAGTACACTGTATAATATTTCTTAAAAAAGAAATAAAATCCCAGTGGAAAAAAATAGCAACAAGCTTATAGAATATTCAACTTAAATATAGAACTTTATTAACTACAAAGAAATATTAATAGAATTAAATGATATATTTTAATATCTGATATGAGAAGTGTTTAAAATTCACAGTAGCTATTGTTAGTAAAGCTGCTGCAGAGTGGGACTCTCCTACACAGAGACTTGTCTCATGATAGCACCTGGAACAACTCTGCCAGGCGGGACTACCCCAGGTAATCAGACTTGAAAAAAAAGCTGTACTATTAGTAGTATTCCCACTGCATTTATCTTTAGACAGAGACAACTTAAAATTGAATTTTAATGACCGTAGATGCCACAGCTTCAATACTCAAACTCTTTAGATGCTTTGACCTACTAATTTCACTCTTAAGAAGTTATCTGAAGAAAATGATCAATGACACACAAAAAAGTTTGAATACAAAGAATTCCAGCTCATTGTTCATTACAGTGAAACTGAAAATACTTTCGTGAATATTGGAAGCTACCCAAATGCCTAATAATAGGCACATAAGTTCCAAATAGGAAAAGGAGTACGTCAAGGCTGTATATTGTCACCCTGCTTATTTAACTTCTATGCAGAGTACATCATGAGAAACGCTGGGCTGGAAGAAACACAAGCTGGAATCAAGATTGCCAGGAGAAATATCAATAACCTCAGGTATGCAGATGACACCACCCTTATGGCAGAAAGTGAAGAGGAACTTTTTAAAAAGCCTCTTGATGAAAGTGAAAGAGGAAAGCGAAAAAAGTTGGCTTAAAGCTCAACATTCAGAAAACGAAGATCATGGCATCCGGTCCCATCACTTCATGGGAAATAGATGGGGAAACAGTGGAAACAGTGTCAGATTTTATTTTGGGGGGCTCCAAAATCACTGCAGATGGTGACTGCAGCCATGAAATTAAAAGACGCTTACTCCTTGGAAGAAAAGATATGACCAACCTAGATAGTATATTCAAAAGCAGAGACATTACTTTGCTGACTAAGGTCCGTCTAGTCAAGGCTATAGTTTTTCCTGTGGTCATGTATGGATGTGAGAGTTGGACTGTGAAGAAGGCTGAGCACCGAAGAATTGATGCTTTTGAACTGTGGTGTTGGAGAAGACTCTTGAGAGTCCTTTGGACTGCAAGGAGATCCAACAAGTCCATTCTGAAGGTCAGCCCTGGGATTTCTTTGG
>SJYW01012159.1:109592-120836 GCA_006410735.1 Raphicerus campestris | reverse complement strand
TCTGACTCTATGTGACCCCATAGACAGCAGCCCACCAGGCTCCCTTGTCCCTGGGATTCTCCAGGCAAGAACACTGGAGTGGGTTGCCATTTCCTTCTCCAATATATGAAAGTGAAAAGTGAAAGTGAAGTTGCTCAGTCATGTCCGACCCTTAGCGACCCCATGGACTGCAGCCCACCATGCTCCTCCATCATGGGATTTTCCAGGCAAGAGTACTGGAGTGGGGTGCCATTGCCTTCTCTGCAAAGCACACTACTCACTCCAATTGCTGCTTCTACCATCACATCTCCTTTTTTGTGGTTTTCTCCCTCTGTCTTTTCCTTCCCCTAAGGACCCTTGTGATTACACGATTGGGCTCACCTGGATAATCTAAGCTACTCTATTTCCCATCACAAATTCCTTCATCACATTGCTTTTGCCATCTACAATTACATGGCACAGTACAGGATTAGAATATAAACAACGTGGGGTTATGACTCACCCTCCTAAAGGTGGCATATTTGTGATTATCATTTTTAAGACTTTATATCGGAATTCTGTATTCAGGGGGTTGAAGGTCCAAGATCCAACCTGCCTTTTCCCTCTCTTTCCCTGGGCTTCCTCTTAGCAGTGGAAACAGACTGGGGAAATGGAAGCCATTAGTTCAACTGAAGAGGCTGGGCTTCCTCTTAAACTAGTCTTAGCAGCCCGGGCCAGACCTACAACAGCAAAGTCATCAAATCGTGCCTTCGTTACAGATACCCTCCCCTCTTTGAACTGCCACCCTCTTCCTACGTCTTCTCTCCAAAGAAGAGGAAGTTTAAGTCACAAGTTCTCTGTGCTACCTGCAACAGCCCTCTGCACTATTCAAAAATTTCTATTTCCTACTTCCAACCTAACAGTTCAGGGGCAGCAAGGATTGGTTACATGATGATGGTACATGATGGTTAGAGTTGTTGATTCGAGGAATTAATGTATAGATTTTCATTTTCTTAGGTACAGATGTTTTGTCATTCACAAAGAATCTAATTGGCTGGAAACTTTAAAGAGCACCACCCATCTGTATGCTCTTTTAATTTCAGAGGTCCCAGCTCCTTCTCATTCATGGAGTCAGAAGTGCATCTGAGTATCACTAGGATGCTTATTCTCTACCTGGATCCACCACCCAAAAAGTGTTCTGGAGATTGAGAACAAAGCAAACTTCCAACTGCCTTCTGGGCAGGTTCTCCTTAACAAAGATACTGCTTTATCTGTCTCTGATCCTCAAATACATAAAAGATTAAAAATGTGGTAAAGAAAACAGAGCACAAAACATATCAATCTATGTTTAAAGGCTTCCCATAATTTGCTTCCTTTGTAGGGATGACCTGTATTCTTTTCACCTAAAAAACTCTAAATCAAATAAAAACTTCTTTTCTGAATTTTAGAAAATACACAACCTAAGTAGGTGAAGAGTAAGTCAACTCAAAGGGCTTCCCTGATAGTTCAGTGGTAAAGGACCTGCCTGCCAATGCAGGAGACATGGGTTTGATCTCTGGGTCAGAAAGATTCCCTGGAGGAGGAAATAGAAACCTACTCAAGTATTCTTGCCTGGGAAATCCCATGGACAGAGGAGCATGGGAGGTTACAGTCCATGGGATCACAAAAGAGTCAGACACGACTTAGTAATTAACCAACAACAACAAAGTCAACTCAAAAGGTCTTCTCTTTTTCCATATGGAGTGCTTTATGGATTGTGGGTAAAAAAAAATTTTTTTTAATCATGTAAAATCTAGAGCCAGACTAATAAAACTATATAATAGTGATACCAGAAATCAGTTCAGATACTAACAGTGGTTCCTGAAAATCAATCAAATGGCCCTTAAATTTCTTCAATAATTACATCTTGAAAGGCAAGGTCTATTTTCCATTACTTTATTCCTTTAGGGAACAACTGTCTTAATCTACTGTGATCTCTGTGAATGGAGATCAACCATGTTTACTTTGGAAAAACATCACTCACTGTGTCTTAGGCAAAATTAAAGTCTTTTCATGTCAATTCTATACCATGGCTGCATAGTACTCCCTCACATAGCAGTTAAGATCATCCATCTACCATACACAAATAGCTGAGAAAAGAAGAGAAGCTAAAGGCAAAGGAGAAAAGGAAAGATATATCCATCTGAATGCAGAGTTCTAAAGAATAGCAAAGAGAGACAAGAAAGTCATCCTAAGTAATCAATGCAAAGAAATAGAGGAAAACAATGGAATGGGAAAGACTAGCGATCTCTTCAAGAAAATCAGAGATACCAAGGGAACATTTCATGTAAAGAGGGGCACAATAAAGGACAGAAATGGTATGGACTTAACAGAAGCAGAAGATATTAAGAGGAAGTACCAGGAATACATAGAAGAAATATACAGAAAAGATCTTCACAACCCAAACAACCACCATGGTGTGATCATTCACCTAAAGCCAGACATCCTGGAATGCGAAGTCAAGTGGGCCTTAGGAAGCATCACTATGAACAAAGCTAATGGAGGTGATGGAATTCCAGTTGAGCTATTTCAAATCCTAAAACATAATGCTGTGAAGGCGCTACACACAATATACCATCAAATTTGGAAAACTCAGCAGTGGCCACAGAACTGGAAAAGGTCAGTTTTCATTCCAATCCCAAAGAAAGGCAATGCCAAAGAACATTTAAACTACCACACAACTGTACTCATCACACACGCTAGCAAAGTAATGCTCAAAATTCTCCAAGTCAGGCTTTAACAGTATGTGAACTGAGAACTATCAGATGTTCAAGCTGGATTTAGAAAAGGCAGAGGAACCAGAGGTCAAATTGCCAATATCCTTTGGATCATAGAAAAAGCAAGAGAGTTCCAGAAAAACACCCATTTCTGCTTCATTGACTATGCTAAAGACTTTGGCTGTGTGAATCACAACAAACTGTGGAAAATTCTTAAAGAGATGGGAATACCAGACCACCTTATCTGCCTCTTAAAAAATCTGTATGCAGGTCAAGAAGCAACAGTTAGAACCAGACATGGAACAATGAACTAGTTCAAAATTGGGAAAGGGTACATCAAGGCTGTATATTGTTACCCTGCTTATTTAACTTCTATGCAGATTACATCATGCAAAACACCAGGCTGGATAAATCACAAACTGAAATCCAGATTGCCAGGAGAAATATCAACAACCTCAGATATGCAGAAGACACCAACTTTATGGAAGAAAATGAAGAGGAACTAAAGAGTCTCTTGAGGAAGGTGAAAGATAAAAGTAAAAAAGCTGGTTTAAAACTCAACATTCAAAATACTAAGATCATGGCATCTGGTCCCATCACTTCATGACACACAGATGCGGAAACAATGGAAACACTGACAGACTTCATTTTCTTGTGCTCCAAAATCATTGCAGACAGTGACTGAAGGCATGAAATTAAATGACATTTGCTTCTTGGAAGAAAAGCTCTGACCAACCTAGACAGCATATTAAAAAGCAGGGACATTATTTTTCCAACAAAGGCATGATTTTTCCAGTAGTCATGAATGAATGTGAGAGTTAGACCATAAAGATAGCTGAGCACCAAATAATTGATGCTTTTGAACTGTGGTGTTGGAGAAGACTCTTGAAAGTCTCCTGCAAGGAGATCAAACCAATCCATCCTAAAGGAAATCAACTGTGAATCTTCATTAGAAGGAGTGATGGTAAAGCTGAAACTCCAGTACTTTGGCCACCTGATGCGAACAGCTTACTCATTGGAAAACACCCTGATACTGGGAAATCTTGAGGAGGAGAAGGGGATGACAGAGGATGAAATGGTTGGATGGTATCACCAACTCTATGGACATGAGTTTGAGCGAGCTCCAGGAGTTGCTGATGGACAGGGAAGTCTGGTGTGCTGCAGTCCATGGGGGTCACAGAGTCGGACATGCCTGAGCAATTGAACTGAACTGATACTGTATACAGGGAATTCTCATTATTCGTGGTAGTTGTGTTCTATAAAGTCTCCACACCATTCACTTAGTAAATACTGAGCCACTGCTCCTAAGGGAAATTTAGGGCAGGGTTCCCGCAGCTTCTGATCATGTTTTCATCAATGAACCAATTACCTTGTCTTTGGTGTTTCTGTTGGGAAGATCCCCTGGAGAAGGAAATGGCAACCCACTTCAGTACTCTTGCCTAGAAAATTCCATGAATAGAGGAGCCTGGTGGGCTACAGTCCACGGGGTCGCAAAGAGTCGGACACGACTGAGCGACTTCACTAAAAGTGTTAGTCATTCAGTCATGTCCGACTCTTTGTGACTCCATGGACTGTAGCCCACCATGTACCTCTGTCCATGGGATTTCCAAGAGAAGAATATTGGAGTGGGTAGCTATTTCCTTCTCCAGGGGATCTTCCCAAACCAGGGACTGAACCCAGGTCTCCTGCATTGCAATCGTATTCCTTACCATCTGAGCCACGAGGACTCCTTATTTGGTATACACTGTTTATTCATTAACCCTGAACCCATAGCCAGCAGCATAATATGTAATCAATGCCTGAATGAAACTTCTGACACATGGAAGACACAACTCCGTAAGGCACATCATTAGACTTCCTGTTTAGGATACTAGACTGCACTTCAGCAGGAATCTGGAAGAGCACTCTTGAAAAGTGAAATCACTACCAAAAAGCACAAAGATGTGAAAAACGTGGTCCTAAACAGACTTGTTTACAGCATGAGAAGTGAAACTAGAGAGCAGATCATCATTATGTTTGATTTCAGCCAGGAATATGTGAGTCAAGCAACTCAAATCTTTCGCCACTCTGCTGGTAGCCTAAATAACCATAAAAAGTGTCATGAGTATTGATTTGGGGGTTACAAATAAAATGTTAGTGAGTAGGTGAATTCACAAATGCAGAATCCACAAATAAAAAGAATTGACTGTGTATCACATCTTGCAGGAGACACTTCCAACCTCGTTATCCTTAGGCACCTCTAAGTCACTCCCTAGTACATGGTGAGGTCTCCTGGTTTCTAAGGTCCAGCAGCACTGACCCTGTTTTATGATATATTATTGCCCAGCAATCATACAGCAAAATTCCTAGCTGCCAGAGACACAGTGCTCAGTTCATGTTTGTTAAATTAATCACACCAGGCTGGCTGACCCTAAAGGAAGCTTTCTTCATTCCTCCCCAAAATCAGTGTTACAAAACAATTCTATATTACTTTCAATACCCAAAGTACCAAACATCATTAATCTTAAAGAATGGTAGCCCAGAATGAAGAAATAACATCCCCATGAAATAAGATGACATTTGCCTCCAACTCCTCAGTTCACCCAGTAACACTGGGAACATTCATACAAACAACTAAGGAAGCCCTCATCACTACTTGAGGCAGAAAGGAAGGGAAGGTGTGAGGTTAAAGAGATGAAAATCCAGAGTAAACCAAAGTAGCCAAGTCACTAGGTTCCAGCCACAGGGAGAGTAAGAGCAGCCTTGGCTAGGCAGTGATGCCTTGTCCAGGGCAGCGAGCGTTTCTTGAGTGTACATCTGAGGAGCTAGAGAGACTATTAAAATACACAGATTTCATTTTCTACACCAGACCAACTATAGGAGAATTTCTAAGGGTGGATCTAGAGAGCTGAGTTCTAACAAGCTCCCTGTGGATATTCATGGAGATCAGTGCTTGGGAGTTGCTGCTCCATCTAGAGAATGGTTAGTAAGAAGACACAAGTTTGGGGGTTTCGTGAGAAAATTTAGGTCCAAAGGTCCAATCCACTTACTACCAGGTAACATGGAGCCCTCAATTTTCTACAACTATGAAAGTAATATTGGGCTGGCCAAAAAGTTTATTCGTGTTTCCCTGTGAGATACTATGGAAAGACCTGAACAAATGTTTTGGCCAACCCCATGAAACACTTGGGCTTCCCAGGTGGTGCTAGTGGTAAAGAACCTACTTGTCAATGCAGGGTGATGTAAGAGACACCAGTTCAATCCCTGGGTTGGGAAGATCCCCTGGAGAAGGGCATGGCAACCCACTCCAGTATTCTTGCCTGGAGAATCCCATGGACAGAGGAGTCTGGCGGGCTGTAGTCCAAAGGGCTACATGGAGTCAGACACAATTGGAGCAACTGAACACAGCACGGCACACATGTAATACTCGGGTCACGGGGTTGCCATACTGGGACACTACTGACATTTGGGGCTAGGTAACTGTTTTCAGTGAAGGCTGTCCTGGGCACGGTAGAATGGTTGGTGGCAACCACAGACTCTACAATAGTCATCCCAGTAAAAAATCATTTCCAGATACTGCCAAAGTTTCCCTTGGGAGAGAAAGGAGCAGAGTCACTGCTGGTTAAGACTCATTGTTTTAAAGGATTGTTGAATCTAATATATTTGGCTGGGATCTGACATATGGTAGGCTATCAATAAATGTTTACTATCTTTCTTATCTCTCAACTCACAATGAATGCTCAGAGAAGTGAGCTCTGACAATATTCACTAAGGTCCTCTGTGCTTTCTGCATTTTTGACACCTCCATTGATTCACATCAGTGGCACCTTAAACTCTGGCTTTGTAGTCAGTTAAGAAGAGCAGGCATTAGGCTATAAACTTAACTTGGCTTTGTTCTTGTTGTTCAGTCACTAAGTCGTATCCAACTCCTTGTGACCCCATGAACTGCAGCACACCAGGCTTCCTTGTCCTTCACTGTCTCCTGGAGTTTGCTCAGACTCATGTCCATTGAGTCAGTGATGCCATCCAACCATCTCAACCTCTGTCACCCTCTTCTCCTCTTGCCCTCAGTCTTTCCCAGCATCAGGGTCTTTTCTAATGAGTTGGCTCTTTGCATCAGGTGGCCAAAGTACTGGAGCTTCAGCTTCAGCATCAGTCCTTTTAATGAATATTCAGGGTTGATATCCTTTAAGATTGACTGGTTTGACCTCCTTGCTGTCTAAGGGACTCACAAGAGTCTTCTCCAGCACCACAGTTGAGAAGCATCAATTCTTTGGCACTCAGCCTTATTTATGGTCCAGGTCTCACATCCATACATGACTAATGGGAAAACCATAGCTTGGACTGTACGGACCTTTGTCAGCAAGGTTTTATTCTTAATATTGCAAATTTTCAGAAGCAGATGGTTGAGTCTTAACTTTACAATTCATAAACATCATATGTAGAGGGGTGAAAGCGGGGTGAAAGCTCAGAGCCCTTAGTTCACTCTAAGAATTAATTTGATAACAGGTCTTTCATAGGCTAATTCCCCAGCTCTTTAATCAAAGCACTAAAAGACTGGAGTGCATGGCCCCAAGGACTTCTCATTCTCAGCAAGTCAAGATTCTTCATCCGTGAAACAGGGACTAAGCTAAAGTTTCAAGCTCCTCTAAAATTCTGTGTGCTTTAAAACAATTCTATAAGTCCAACTAACTCTTAATACTTTCTTCTAATTTGTCAATAATTTCATATTTTTCGTATTAAAATTTAACAATTAGACTATTTTAACATTCACTAAATAAATATTTCATCAAAGTAACAGTTCTTTTTCTTTCTTTCTCTCTTTTTTTTAGCCACACTGTGTGACTTGTGAGGTCTTAGTTCCCTAACCAGAAATTGAACCTGGGCCCTTGGCAGAGAAAACACAGCGTCTTAACCACTGGACCACCAGAGAATTCACCAAAGTAACAATTCTTGAACATCTACTTTGTGAAAAGCAACACCAAAAAAAGATAAGACATGGTCTCTGACCCCAAAATGGAGAGGCAGACACATAGAACAAACACCAGGAAAAAAAAAAATGAAATATGTGCTCTCTGCAAATGCAGTAAGAGTATATCTGAGATGGGAAAAAGATGAACTAACATTAAATAGTTAATGAGAATTCGTCATATCTGAGAGAAAGAAATGGCTGAAAACAGAACAGTTGGGAAAGAAAGAAAAGGGTTCTTGTTTGGCCTTCCAGACTTGGGGACAAACAAGACAAAGATCAATTCAAGGCATGCTGGAAACTGCAAGTTATAGCATTCCCATCACTTTTTCATAAGAGGAGACATCTCCCCTTGAAGTATAGCCACTTTGAGTGATGAAAGATACGACTATAGAGGTAAATACACTGGATAATTAGAAACAGCAATTTGCTAGAAGAAGTTTCATCAAATTAATGCCTCACTGACTTCTTTGGCAGCTACTTGTCTGGATAAAAAATATAAGTCTAGGGCCATAGCAGACTTGGATGTATTACTTTCTTGAATAAATTGATCACATCAGTATTGCAGCAATCCTTTTATTTACTTCAAAATAATACAGGGAAAAGTTGAAAAACAGCCTCCAAGTATGTACTAGAAGTTACTCTCTGATTTTCTTTTAACTTCAGCATATTCTTTCTCCACTCAAACCTCCCTGGCTTCCATAATAATCAGCATTGCTTCCCTGGGAGAAAAATTTCAGTAATAACATATGGCGGGGCGGGGCCTTGTCAGTAACTCTGTATCATGCGTGTGTTTAACATGTGGCACAGACTCATGCCTCTCAGAAACTTAGAGTGAATTATTTGTGTCTGAACACATGCTGTGTCCAAGAAAAGAGCTCTGTTCATTTTTGGTTGACTTGACATCTATTTAGAGTGGTAAAAGAGTCACAACAAAATAAGGTTCTACAAAGGGCTAGAGACTGACTGTTGACGATACTGCTTCATCATCCCAAGTGAAATTCACGTTACATCAGCAATAAGATAAGGTCAATTTTCAATTTCTTCACATTGAATAAGCAAGGTGGTGGTGTATGGGGAGGGGAGGGAGGGTTCTCGCTACCTATATTTTTATAAAGAAGTTGCATCTACAGACTAAATGATTGCATCGCCTCAAAATTCACATTAAAACCTAACCGCTAATGTGATTTGGGAGATGATTAGGTCACGAGGCTGAATGGAATCATTACCTTATTGAGACTCGAGAGCTCCCTCGTTCCTTCTACCACGTGCAGACAAGGCAAGAAGACAAGTGTCTATGAACCAGGAAGCAGGCCCTAATCAGACAATGAATCTGCTGGCACCTTGATCTTGGACTTCCCAGCCTCCAGAACTCTGAGAAATAGATGTCCGTTGTTCATAAGCCACCCACTCTCTGGTATCCTAACAGAGATAAGGCATTCAGGCAGCTCTCTCTGCATATCCCTAAGTGTCCTCTACCCAGGTGGCGCTAGTGGCAAAGAAACAGCCTGCCAATGCAGGAGAAATAAGAGACAAGGGTTTGATCCCTGGGTTGGGAAGATCCCCTGGAAGTGGACCTGGCAACCCACTCCAGTATCCTTGCCTGAAGAATCCCATGGACAGAGGAGCCTGGAGGGCTACAGTCCATAGGGTCACAAAGAGTCGGACACGACGGAAGCATACACACACAACTTAGCACACACGCGCCCTGTGACCGCCATCACAAGAGGAACACGCAAGCAGAAGGCATGAGAGCCCTTCTCCAACTGTTTTAGTGGTTCTTAATTCACACAACATCATCAGAGTCACATTTACTAAGTGTTTACCATGTGCCAGGTACAATTAAAAGCACTTTTCAAGTATTGAACTATGGAAATAGTTTCTGTCTTTCCAGCCACACAGGTCTGATTACACATGGCACCATCATTGATGCTAATGGACTCTTTCTTTTCTTAATCAAATCAATGCTATGACAATTCTGAAGGAAGTGGAAGTCTGGATATCATGCCAGTACACAAATAATCTCATAGATCTCTTCATAAGGGAATATAAGTTAAGCCAAAAAACTGGCATATTACAAATACTAGATATTTCAAAATACTCAATGTTATTACTTTATTTTGACCATTTACTGATTTGCACCATTCTTAGTTTATAACAACTGCTTTCATTCTCTGAAGACAAATGCCCTTCAGTAGCATCCTCCCCCCAAAATTCATTTCTTTCTCATATAAACAGATCGAAAACAGAAAGCCAAGATATGTCACCATTCCATGAAGGGTCAGCAAGCTAAGGGGACATTCAGAGGTGATCATCTCTTGGAGACATAATTACTCACAGAAGCCACAGTTGTTCTTCAGCTAGGAAGATCATATGAGCCATAGCTCGTAAAGCCTGAAATCTCCAAACTAATAGAACTCATTTATCACTTGCCACTGATTCCCCACTGGTAAAACTAGATTACTCTGAAATGACAGTCCCAAGAGGAATTGTGAGATTCAACTAGAAAACCAATCCATCAATAAATATGCCGCCACTGAGTGACGGAAGGTGGGGTACAGTAAATACATTTAAAGAAGATTGTCCTTATCCTCAAGGAAGTTTCAATACAGTTGAAAGAAGTTAAGACACAGAAATATTTCTAAGGTGTTTTAACAGTAAGCTATGTACCAGAAAGAATGGCAAAGAGCATCCCGAATGAACACTGACCCATTAATTTCCTGCACCCTTGCTTTCATCTTCTTATTTGTTTGGGTTTTTCCCAAAGCAGGGTCTAAAGTACGGTCAAGGACTCAGGGAAAAGATAATTCATTTGGAAGAGTCCCTCAAAGCATGAGTGATTAGGAGGGAAGAATGACAGAAAGACAGAGGAAAAGCCAGTAAGATCAGTTACAAAGATCAGGGTCAGTTAGGGTCGTTTGCCAGTGGGACCTCTCAGAAGCAGAGAATACCTCCCAGAATATTCATCTGCAAAGCTACAGGCTGAGCCTATTGGTCAAGAATTTCCAAGGGCCATAAAGCATCATACTTATAAGCTGCATTTGCCTGCTGGCCAAGCTGACCTCAGTAGTCTGAGAACGTCCTGAGATAGAAAGTGAAAAGAGGCTTGCTGGTGATTAAGGTGAGGCACTGTTAATGTTGACTCTGAGCTTGCATGAATCATGAAACATCGACCCTCTAAAAGAAGTACCTGGAAGCAGAGGTAGATGAAGAAGTGATATGAATCATCGAAAACAACTGTTACCCAGTCCTGCTCTAGAAGCGTTGTATGACTTCTCTGCTCACCTGTGAACATTCAATCCACTCTCTACTCTCATTTTCCTTTGTCTCAGGCCTTCTTACTTGGATGTACGTATCTGAAATAAGCCACATTTTCTATCCAACAAATGCTTAACTTCTGAGCTTTCCCACTTTAAAATTCCTTCACAATGCCATGTCTCATTTTTTTTAATTATTCAATTAATATAATACTGATATGCTAGGATCCTTCCGAGAAATAAAGATGATGGTGATGACAATCATGACGATGATGGTGATAACGACGATGATTATATAACAATAGCTACCAATTATTAACATCTT
>SJYW01012159.1:81822-109418 GCA_006410735.1 Raphicerus campestris | reverse complement strand
CTGTTTTATGATATATTATTGCCCAGCAATCATACAGCAAAATTCCTAGCTGCCAGAGACACAGTGCTCAGTTCATGTTTGTTAAATTAATCACACCAGGCTGGCTGACCCTAAAGGAAGCTTTCTTCATTCCTCCCCAAAATCAGTGTTACAAAACAATTCTATATTACTTTCAATACCCAAAGTACCAAACATCATTAATCTTAAAGAATGGTAGCCCAGAATGAAGAAATAACATCCCCATGAAATAAGATGACATTTGCCTCCAACTCCTCAGTTCACCCAGTAACACTGGGAACATTCATACAAACAACTAAGGAAGCCCCCATCACTACTTGAGGCAGAAAGGAAGGGAAGGTGTGAGGTTAAAGAGATGAAAATCCAGAGTAAACCAAAGTAGCCAAGTCACTAGGTTCCAGCCACAGGGAGAGTAAGAGCAGCCTTGGCTAGGCAGTGATGCCTTGTCCAGGGCAGCGAGCGTTTCTTGAGTGTACATCTGAGGAGCTAGAGAGACTATTAAAATACACAGATTTCATTTTCTACACCAGACCAACTATAGGAGAATTTCTAAGGGTGGATCTAGAGAGCTGAGTTCTAACAAGCTCCCTGTGGATATTCATGGAGATCAGTGCTTGGGAGTTGCTGCTCCATCTAGAGAATGGTTAGTAAGAAGACACAAGTTTGGGGGTTTCGTGAGAAAATTTAGGTCCAAAGGTCCAATCCACTTACTACCAGGTAACATGGAGCCCTCAATTTTCTACAACTATGAAAGTAATATTGGGCTGGCCAAAAAGTTTATTCGTGTTTCCCTGTGAGATACT
This sequence comes from Raphicerus campestris, assembly GCA_006410735.1. Taxonomy (NCBI): domain Eukaryota; kingdom Metazoa; phylum Chordata; class Mammalia; order Artiodactyla; family Bovidae; genus Raphicerus; species Raphicerus campestris. Next base: position 108,597 of record SJYW01012159.1, on the reverse strand, counting down.
ATGGAAAGACCTGAACAAATGTTTTGGCCAACCCCATGAAACACTTGGGCTTCCCAGGTGGTGCTAGTGGTAAAGAACCTACTTGTCAATGCAGGGTGATGTAAGAGACACAGTTCAATCCCTGGGTTGGGAAGATCCCCTGGAGAAGGGCATGGCAACCCACTCCAGTATTCTTGCCTGGAGAATCCCATGGACAGAGGAGCCTGGCGGGCTGTAGTCCAAAGGGCTACATGGAGTCAGACACAATTGGAGCAACTGAACACAGCACGGCACACATGTAATACTCGGGTCACGGGGTTGCCATACTGGGACACTACTGACATTTGGGGCTAGGTAACTGTTTTCAGTGAAGGCTGTCCTGGGCACGGTAGAATGGTTGGTGGCAACCACAGACTCTACAATAGTCATCCCAGTAAAAAATCATTTCCAGATACTGCCAAAGTTTCCCTTGGGAGAGAAAGGAGCAGAGTCACTGCTGGTTAAGACTCATTGTTTTGAAGGATTGTTGAATCTAATATATTTGGCTGGGATCTGACATATGGTAGGCTATCAATAAATGTTTACTATCTTTCTTATCTCTCAACTCACAATGAATGCTCAGAGAAGTGAGCTCTGACAATATTCACTAAGGTCCTCTGTGCTTTCTGCATTTTTGACACCTCCATTGATTCACATCAGTGGCACCTTAAACTCTGGCTTTGTAGTCAGTTAAGAAGAGCAGGCATTAGGCTATAAACTTAACTTGGCTTTGTTCTTGTTGTTCAGTCACTAAGTCGTATCCAACTCCTTGTGACCCCATGAACTGCAGCACACCAGGCTTCCTTGTCCTTCACTGTCTCCTGGAGTTTGCTCAGACTCATGTCCATTGAGTCAGTGATGCCATCCAACCATCTCAACCTCTGTCACCCTCTTCTCCTCTTGCCCTCAGTCTTTCCCAGCATCAGGGTCTTTTCTAATGAGTTGGCTCTTTGCATCAGGTGGCCAAAGTACTGGAGCTTCAGCTTCAGCATCAGTCCTTTTAATGAATATTCAGGGTTGATATCCTTTAAGATTGACTGGTTTGACCTCCTTGCTGTCTAAGGGACTCACAAGAGTCTTCTCCAGCACCACAGTTGAGAAGCATCAATTCTTTGGCACTCAGCCTTATTTATGGTCCAGGTCTCACATCCATACATGACTAATGGGAAAACCATAGCTTGGACTGTACGGACCTTTGTCAGCAAGGTTTTATTCTTAATATTGCAAATTTTCAGAAGCAGATGGTTGAGTCTTAACTTTACAATTCATAAACATCATATGTAGAGGGGTGAAAGCGGGGTGAAAGCTCAGAGCCCTTAGTTCACTCTAAGAATTAATTTGATAACAGGTCTTTCATAGGCTAATTCCCCAGCTCTTTAATCAAAGCACTAAAAGACTGGAGTGCATGGCCCCAAGGACTTCTCATCCTCAGCAAGTCAAGATTCTTCATCTGTGAAACAGGGACTAAGCTAAAGTTTCAAGCTCCTCTAAAATTCTGTGTGCTTTAAAACAATTCTATAAGTCCAACTAACTCTTAATACTTTCTTCTAATTTGTCAATAATTTCATATTTTTCGTATTAAAATTTAACAATTAGAATATTTTAACATTCACTAAATAAATATTTCATCAAAGTAACAGTTCTTTTTCTTTCTTTCTCTCTTTTTTTTAGCCACACTGTGTGACTTGTGAGGTCTTAGTTCCCTAACCAGGAATTGAACCTGGGCCCTTGGCAGAGAAAACACAGCGTCTTAACCACTGGACCAGCAGAGAATTCACCAAAGTAACAATTCTTGAACATCTACTTTGTGAAAAGCAACACCAAAAAAAGATAAGACATGGTCTCTGACCCCAAAATGGAGAGGCAGACACATAGAACAAACACCAGGAAAAAAAAAAATGAAATATGTGCTCTCTGCAAATGCAGTAAGAGTATATCTGAGATGGGAAAAAGATGAACTAACATTAAATAGTTAATGAGAATTCGTCATATCTGAGAGAAAGAAATGGCTGAAAACAGAACAGTTGGGAAAGAAAGAAAAGGGTTCTTGTTTGGCCTTCCAGACTTGGGGACAAACAAGACAAAGATCAATTCAAGGCATGCTGGAAACTGCAAGTTATAGCATTCCCATCACTTTTTCATAAGAGGAGACATCTCCCCTTGAAGTATAGCCACTTTGAGTGATGAAAGATACGACTATAGAGGTAAATACACTGGATAATTAGAAACAGCAATTTGCTAGAAGAAGTTTCATCAAATTAATGCCTCACTGACTTCTTTGGCAGCTACTTGTCTGGATAAAAAATATAAGTCTAGGGCCATAGCAGACTTGGATGTATTACTTTCTTGAATAAATTGATCACATCAGTATTGCAGCAATCCTTTTATTTACTTCAAAATAATACAGGGAAAAGTTGAAAAACAGCCTCCAAGTATGTACTAGAAGTTACTCTCTGATTTTCTTTTAACTTCAGCATATTCTTTCTCCACTCAAACCTCCCTGGCTTCCATAATAATCAGCATTGCTTCCCTGGGAGAAAAATTTCAGTAATAACATATGGCGGGGCGGGGCCTTGTCAGTAACTCTGTATCATGCGTGTGTTTAACATGTGGCACAGACTCATGCCTCTCAGAAACTTAGAGTGAATTATTTGTGTCTGAACACATGCTGTGTCCAAGAAAAGAGCTCTGTTCATTTTTGGTTGACTTGACATCTATTTAGAGTGGTAAAAGAGTCACAACAAAATAAGGTTCTACAAAGGGCTAGAGACTGACTGTTGACGATACTGCTTCATCATCCCAAGTGAAATTCACGTTACATCAGCAATAAGATAAGGTCAATTTTCAATTTCTTCACATTGAATAAGCAAGGTGGTGGTGTATGGGGAGGGGAGGGAGGGTTCTCGCTACCTATATTTTTATAAAGAAGTTGCATCTACAGACTAAATGATTGCATCGCCTCAAAATTCACATTAAAACCTAACCGCTAATGTGATTTGGGAGATGATTAGGTCACGAGGCTGAATGGAATCATTACCTTATTGAGACTCGAGAGCTCCCTCGTTCCTTCTACCACGTGCAGACAAGGCAAGAAGACAAGTGTCTATGAACNTGTGTGTGTGTGTGTGTGTGTGTATTCTACTTGTTCTGTTTTTCTGGTGGAATTCTGACTTATACATTTGCCTTTTCTCGTAAAGAAGTCAAGCTTATGTAAATGCATACCACTACAGCTTCCATAGTAGAGAAAGGGGAAAATTATTCCCCTCTCACCTGGGAGACAAAAGCTAACAGCATTGCTGTTGATGGATGATGAAGACCATAGTCAGAAAATTTCCACCTATTAGTCATATTCTCATGTATTTGGCAAATTCAAATTTAGATTTTATTTTATTGTACAGCCCAAAGCACCTCCTGTGGAATCTCACAAATAGAAACAAGTACAAAATCTAAGGGGCTCCCAGGTGGTGCTAGAGGTAAAGAACCCACCTGCCAATGCAGGAGACACAAGAGACACAGGTTCAATCCCTGGGTCAGGAAAATCTCCTGGAGGAGGGCATAGAACCCACTCCAATATTCTTGCCTGCAGAATCCCATGGACAGAGAAGTCTGGTGGGGTATAGTTCATAGGGTCACAAGGAATCAGACACAACTGAAACAACTTAGCATGCATATATAAAAATCTAACGTTGATGCTGTCTGTAAATCAGTTTTAGTTCCATGAGTTTAGTCCCTTGAGCTCTCCCCTGAGAAATGCCTCAGCAGACAGTGACCATCTGGGGCTGTATGCTATGGAGACAAAGTTTGGTGGAGTGATTCCCTCTCCAAAGAGCAAATAGCTAGTTCAGTTTTCTGCCTATCACCCCTCCTCGCCTGTGTAAGGGAAGTCTACAAATCATCACCCTAACCAATGGGAAAGGCAGGTGTAAGGGTGACGTCATCCTCTGGTTGGTTGCCCAGGTGACCAAAATGACAAGGCCTGAGGCTCCCTCCTCTCTCACCATGCCATGTATGTCCCTTCTCAAACATCACGCTCAGTTAAAGGGCTCATTTTTCTAGTAAAGGAACACAGTGAGAAACACACATGTAGTCTTGCAGCTCTGTTTGGACCTCCAACATCAAAAAGGAAGCTGAGCTCACGTGTTCCTTTCAGCTCTTCTGTCCACCTTTTGTACACAGAACTGACCACAGTTTCTTTTTATGTGCACCAATATTTTCATTTGTGCATTCATTCACTCAGAAATATTTACTAAGTGCTTTGGAAGAAACCAAAGTAAATCAGTCCAGATTTTGGGCTCGAGGATTTGAAGAGTAGCTAGGTACACATATTATTGTAATACAAGTTGGCATAAAATAAACAAATAAAAATCCTGGGAATTTAGACATAGTTAGACATGGTGAGGGTGATAGGATAAAAAGAAGAGGAACACAGAAAAGTTATGGCATGACATACTGAGAGCTTTTACCCCATGGGAGACAGCCACCAAACTCAGTTCTTCTTATTTTTATCTTTTGTTGCTACCAGCAAAGTAATTAATCAAAACACACTTTTGATATGGTCTATAGGGCAATCACCAAAGAATAGGACTGTGACACCATTTGTATAATCATTTGAGTCACTTTGCATACTGCTGCTCTCTGGTCTTGCTGACAAATCTGGGATGAAAAAAATATATACTAGTCTATCTTTAAAAACTACATCTATATAAAGGGACAGGGCAAGAGCCCAAGAAGGTCCTGACCTGGCAAATGCTAATAAGCCTCATGTGATCCAAGCTTAGTTGGCTGGCTTCAAATTAATATAGACTTTCACAGAGTTCCCAAGTGACAGGTTTTATGATAAATAGAGTACTTCAGTAAAAATGCTATTAAATATATGTGAAGCCTTGAACAGATGGCATTTATAATAGATATGCCTGATAACTGATCACCATTTAGTATTCTCTGGCCCAGCCTCATATCAAGGTTTCATGATTCTAGAAGGCAAAAAAAAGTATGAGCAAGATCTTAATTTCCCAAGCAGTCTGTCAAACAGCTGTTTCTCGCCGCTCTATAAAATCAGCCATTCATCAAAGCTGTTTTTAAGGAAAGGTAAAATTAAATTTATATCTGAATCTTCTGCAAGTTGAACCACAGGTTACTAATTTCCTGACCTATTTATTCTGAAAACCCCAAGTTTCCAATGTTACTGAAGAGTTATATATCTTAGCAGATCATTCTCTTTCTCCCATGGGCAGCTGTAGAATGTTTAACTTAGGGGTTAAGATCCTTTAGGAGTCATGCGGAGAAGGCAGTGGCACCCCACTCCATTACTCTTGCCTTGAAAATCCCATGGAAGGAGGAGCCTGGTAGGTTCCATGGGGTCTCGAAGAGTCAGACACAACTGAGCGACTTCACTTTGACTTTTCACTTTCATGCACTGCAGAAGGAAATGGCAACCCACTCCAGTGTTCTTGCCTGGAGAATCCCAGGAACAGGGGAGCCTGGTGGGCTGCCATCTCTGGGGTCACACAGAGTAGGACACGACTGAAGTGACTTAGCAGCAGCAGGAGTCATGAGGCCCAAGAAAGCAACTCAGATCAGCAGGTTAATAGGACAGGGTCAGCAGGGAGGACAGCCTCCAAGGGACCCACAGATATATCTTCAATAGAAAGTCCCAAATTAAGCCTGGACTTGAAATGTGGGTCATCAGGATAGAAACAAGAAAGGAAGACATGGAAATCCTAAGACAGACGAGTCTAAATCAAGGGCTGATGATTTTTAAGAAGTGGACAAATTTTATTAGCAGTCTATGCGTCAGAGATTTTGCTTCTCCTGACCTGTCTTAGGGCATCCCAGGTGGCGCTAGTGGTAAAGAACCCACCTGCCAATGCAGGAGACTTCAGAAATGCTGGTTCGATCCCTGGGTCGGGAAGATCCTCTGGAAAGGGACATGGCAACCCACTCCAGTATTCTTGCCTAGAGAATCCCATGGACAGAGGAGCCTGGTGGGTTACAGTCCTTGGGGTCTCACAGAGTAGGACACAACTGAAATGACTTAGCATGGCACAGCACAATCTGCTTTAAGTGTAGATATTTTTAAATGTTAACCAAACTAAAGCCTGTTCTAAAATTAGGGCCATATGACAATCAACCAGTCAGCAATGCAAGGCACCCGGGCTCCACTTGTTAGAGCATGTTTTCCAACAATCAAGAAAAGCAAATAACTTTAGTGGACTAAAACATACAGACACACACACATATACAAGTATCCTCTGAAATACCCTGAGGTTAAAAAAGGAAGACCTCTGCAGTGAAGAAAAAAAAAGAGACTCAAAAAAACAGAGACTCAAAACCACCTGCAAGTTTATTCGAAAAGGCTAGCAACCAACCTGCAATCTATAAACTCTGGCACAAATACATTCTGTCCAGATTCCGCAAGACAATAATCTTGATAAATCAAGTTTACTTTAATAAAGCTCAACCCAATAAAAGAGCTACATACTATAAACCACTTCGATCAGTTGACTGCATTCCACTTTAGTTGCACTCTGCTAAATGACAGGCAGGGACACAGCACCTTCCATAGATAGGCCTATACAAGATACACCCAGAGCTCTGCAGATAGTTGTTACTCAATTGTTGGGCAGTGTTAACTCTGTAAGTACTGGCCTGGTTAACAGTTTTGAAAAGCGATCATTCTTACAGAACCAGCATGGTAGACAGTCCCGGGATTGAATGCCAGGGCACCATTTACTAACTGCAGGATCCAAGACAAATTACTTGACCTGTGTTTGCTAAAAAATGAAGATGTCGTGGTCTTTTAAGTCAACTTGGCTGGACTAAATTATGAGGATGGAAGAGAGGATAAAGCAACACATTAACTTTGCTCCAGTTATTCAACCCAATGCTAACCTAGGTCTGTAGCCAGGGGATTTTGCAAATGTAATTAAAGTCCCTAATTGGTTAATGCTAAGTCAGGGACATCATCCTCAGTTGCTGCTGCTGCTGCTAAGTCGTTTCAGTCGTGTCCGACTCTGTGCGACCCCATAAACGGCAGCCCACCAGGCTCCCTCGTCCCTGGGATTTGCCCGGCCAGAACACTGGAGTGGGTTGCCATTTCCTTCTCCAGATCTTCTTGACTCAGGGATCGAACTGGCATCTTCTCCATTGGTAGGAAAGTTCTTTACCACTGAGCCATCTGGGAAAACATAGTATGCAGTAGTAAATAAATGTTAGTTTGCTTTCCCCATACGACCTCTTTGCTCTCACAATTTTCATGTTTCTGGGTTTGTTTTTACTTTTTAACTAATTAACACATTTGAAATGCATGATGCATTGACCATCAAATGCTCTGGATGGCTATAATATACAAACATCAATTTAAAAAGCCACAAGGAGAGTAAAAACAAACCAGAAAAGATAGCAAATACTAAATAATGCCTTCCCATACCTTATGCCCAGAACTAGAGACTGATCACAGAAGTCTACCTTGTTATAACCCAATTGCTAGAAGATGCATTTCAACACCAAAACTAAAGAGATCATTTCAACACCACTATTTACAGGGGCCAAAATAGAGCACACTCTAATACTAACAGGGAAACAATGGAATATATATGCCTTCTCTGGGTGCAGTCAGCACAGTCCTGACCCATCTTGCCGGAAAGATAGACCATCTATCTGAATGTGGTCTTGATTTCAGGGGAAGCCAAAACCACTCCTGAGCAGACACGAACAGTTCCCTCTCTCCCTTACCAAGTGACTGTTAATATTTTGTGATAATAGCTTTGTTCTTAGGGTTTAAGACTTTGCTCCCTTGGGAATCAAAATACCCTTAGGGAAAAATACAGACATGAGCTTCAGAAACTGTGAGCTTTGTGAACATGTCCACGCCCACCATTCTGTCTGTTGCTCTTAACTAGCCCATGAAATGGCACCTATTGAAGAAGTCAATGGTCTCCTTACAGGAGCCCAGGGACCAGATAAGTCCATATGTGGCCTGAGCCCTCTACAACCCTGAATACCGTCAACCCCGGTCTTGACCTCTGTGACTTCCTCATGATTCTCCCCTGGTTTCCCTCCTATACGTCCAGCTGCTCCCAGCCTCCTTCTCCAGCTCCCCCTCTCCTGCTGGGCCCCCCTCCCAGGCTGAGTCCCTGTTTTTCTCCCTCTCTCATCCATTCCTAAGCTTTAGTCTGCTGCTGGTGATTCCCAAGTCATCTCCACACTGAGCCACGAGCTCTCTGCCTTCAGGGTATCTTAACTTAGATGTGCGCAAGTACCTCGGACTCCAAAGGACCCAAATCAAAGTTAGTGCACTCTCTCTAACCCTACTCTCCTCACGCCTCTATTTAACTGACTAGCATCAACATCCACTCAGAGAAAGAAAATCGGAGACCCAGGAGGGAGTCCATGCTTCTTCCTTGCCTGGTTACCTCACTCATATTTTAAGATCCAGCTGCTGCTTTCATATGTGACCTTCCTTTACTTGCCCTGGTCTAGGTAATGTTGCACTGCTCAATGCTCCCAGTATATATTTCCACTGCAGTACTTCTCATCTGGTAATATAACTACAAAAAAACAACTTGGCTGCCCCTGTTATGCATTCTCATGGCACTCTGAGCTTTTCCTTTACAGCATTTCTTATGCATATAATTCTGTGGTTCTCTGGATAGTCATTCACTGTCCATCTCCCCTACTAGACTAAAGATTTCATAACATTAGGATATATCTAGCTTATTTTACACACCCACCAGCACATCCAGTGCCTGAGACACTCCTTATGCTCTATTTGTTAGTGAATGAATGAACGTTTACCTGTGTGTCTCCTCTACTAGACTGGTAATCGCGTGAGAATAGGAACTGACTATTATTTCTATATTCCTAGCGTTTAGCACATAGTAAACACTTGATCACTGCTGGTTGGTTAAATGTACTGTGCTCAGTCACTTGAGTCATCTCCGACTCTTTGCGACCCCATGGACTGTAGCCCATCAGGCTCCTCTGTCCATGGAATTCTCCAGGCCAGAATACTGGAGTGGGTTGCCATTCTGTTCTCCAGGGAATCTTCCCAACCCAGGTATTGAACCTGAATCTCCTGCCTCTCCTGTATTGTGGGTGGATTCTTTACTGCTGAGCCACCGGGAAAACCCTGGTTGGTTAAATAAGTTCATATAAATATAATGGTATCACCAGAAGTTAAAGAGCAAGCTTCCTATATACAAGACTGTTTATTAATCAAATCTTTTCAGCCACATCTATCCACGGATCCCAATTGCCACAGCATCCTTGTAGCATCCGCCTATCCCCCAGACCCATGCCTCCCTGGGGCAGTTAGTATTTACCAGGCCATCAGAGATGACATTTATATCCATTTGTCTCACAAGTGTCTGCCAGTAAGCACTTTAAATGCCTAGAGACAGGCAAAAGGTGTCTTTTAACAGCATCAGGCTTTACTCTACCTTCAGATGAAAGTAAATCCTCCAAGGTAAGTTATTTAGACTAAATAAATATCTAGACTCTCCCCTTTATTTACCTTCTCTGGATTTCTGTATGCACGACATGTTCAAAGTTTATAGAGATGTCATTTAAAATATATTTTCTGGAGCAGGGAAAGAGTTGCTATTCAAAGCTCCACATTATAAACAGTTTTATGCAACGAAGATTTTTAATGAAACACTTTCCGCTCATTCAAGGGAATTCCACTTTCTTTCATCCCAAGCCTGAGGAGACTGTGAGCAATGTCTGGGCTAAACACGCCTCACTACCTGCTGGTACTGGATATGAAAAAGAAGAGGCCACCACAGGTGCCGTCTCTGCAGAGAGCCAGATGTCAAGAAAGGGCCCCTAGGCGGAAAGAATGAGAGGAATGTAAATGACCCCAAAGGGGGCCCGTGCTGTGGATACACTTTCAGTGAGAACAACTGGATTTTCCCAATTCTGCTCTGTGTCCTCATTCTAAGTCACCTTTTCAAGATTTCTTTTGCTGTATTCTTAACTGAAAAGTCAGAACAAGACTAAAAAAAGAATATATCACCTTCCTCTATATATCTGTACACCTCACAGATAAATGATTGCCCCCCTTTTGGCAGATGGGAAAACTGAGGTACTGGAAAGTGTCCTGAAAATCAAATTCTGGGCAATTTCCCAGGAAACACGTGGTTTGGGCTGCAACCTCCACGCTCCTCACCCAGCTCTGCATTTGTGGAGGCATGGAGCCCAGTGGCTGATGACTGTTGGAACAGGCATAATATTGCAGGCATGACAAATGCCCTCCACGCTGTCTTGATGGGTAGATAAGATGACCAGAACTACGAGTAGGTTGAATGACATTCCTATTGATTTAACTGGCTGGTTTCAACCTGATGAAGGCTTTCGCTGACAAGCTGAAGTTCCCTTCCCTAGTTCCTATCCTGTTTAAGTTTAACCCACAACCTGGAAACAGAATGTGAGCGAAACTTCTACTCAACACATTTCCTTCTCTCTTGTGTCTGTTAAGCATTTCTATTCCTCCACTATGTTGTAAGCTTAGTAGGTATACCCTCCTAGATCCTGGACCAAGTGCCTAGATACAGCCAGGAGTATCAACAAATGTTTATTGAATTAAACTGTATCATATAAGGACACGTTGCAGAAAATGGGATGCGTACCCTAGAAATGAGAAAAGATGGCTGTCTTCACATAGTTGAAGGATGATGAGATTTAGGCTATGTGGCTCTGAAGGAAAAAATTAGAACTGGTGAAAGGAACAGTGAGTTGATTTCTGTTCGGTACAAGGAAGCTCTTTCTAACAATTACATCTGATGGAAAGGGAATGGATGGAGTTTCAAGTCCTCCCACGGATGATTACAGAGGGCCCTTTAGAAAGAATTTCTGCTCTGAGTAGAAGATAAATTAAGTACACTTCTCCACATCCAAGATTTTAATGATATTACAAGCTTCTCAGTTTTGAGTCTTTTTTCTTAAACTACCAATTCTCATAAATGTTGATAGATACAGCAATATATCACATAAAATAGGAAGATACCTACTAAGAGAAAAATTATTTTGTTTTCTGAACCAGGGTACAACTAAACTATAGGTGTTACCTTTCATGTGGTTAGAGTTGACATGAAACTTCCCCTGAGGGCCAATGAAGGATTTGACATCCAATTCACTAATATCTGAGTGGTTGACGTCTTAATCTTATTGATTCTCAGAATGACACTCACCAGGAGAGAGTGAGCTAGAATCTCTCAGGGGTGTAACTATGCAGCAGGCTTGACAGACTGTGTGCCGGATGTCTTCCATTTAGCCCCACTCTCAGCCAAGGCTGGTAGCCCATTTGAACCACACCAGCAGCCTCCTATGTTGCCCAGCTCCCAGGAGGATTTGGCCAGAAGTGAGGCCCAGCAATAGATCAGAGGAAGGGTGGAGAGGGAGGTATTCATGTCCCTGTCTCCCTCTCTGCTGGGCATCAACATATGGCCTATCCCTCATCTCAAGAGCAGGGTTTCCATAAAGTAACCGTCTCCACAGGCTGGCTCTGCTCCAGGTCCAACCACCACTCCATCCCCTGGCCCTTTCAGACAGGGAATTAATACTGGCCCTCTGATCTAACTAACCCTGGGGCAGGGCACCAGCCTTGTGGGTTCCTTATACCACACACTGCTCTCACCTTTGGAAAAGGATCCTTTAATCTCCCCTCAAGTTACCTGACTTAGGTGTGCAGTCTGCTTCCCGCAGAAGCCCTGACTGACACAGCCAGACACCAGTCAAGATCAAAACACTGAAGGGTGGGCCCCATGGCAGAGCAAGGTGCCCCTCCTCCCCTGGGCACACAAGCAGTGCTGCCACCTCCATACAACCCCAGAATCCCCTCCAGTCACTCCAGCAGCGCTGGTCCAGCCACAGGAGGAACAGCAATGGCACCTGTCTGGGTAGCACTGAAGATGAAGTCAATCCACTAGAAAATACAGTTTTTTAAAAACATGTACTAAGAGACGAACGTTAGTCTTTTTGTTCAAAGTCAGAGGAAAATAATCTTCGCTCCATTTGATAAGATTTGAGCAAGAAGCCATTGGCATGAAGAGAAGGATGACGTCATTTTCTGACTGATATCAGAAATACCTTCATCTTTTCAAGCTTCAAGTCTGGACCACTTAAGGTTTACACTAAAGGGACCTGCCTTCCTAATTTGATTTGTCCAGTGTGCAGTCTGCCATTTCTTCTTGGACCCTACTTCATCTAAAATTCCCTTGTGAGAGGCACCTAAGACTGATGTGACCTCTAACTAGCAAGCCAGTGTTACAATATCACAATGCTGAAAGGAACCAGAGAAGGAAAACTTTGCATTTGGGAAGAGGACACAGAGAATAACTTTTCTCTCTCTAACTTGCTCTCACTCTTCCTCTTTCTCTCACTAGCTCTTTGTTAGAACAAGTAAAGCAGGTTAGAAAGAGCAGGTTATTAGAACAGAGGACAGACAGCCCCAAGCTCAAAGCCTAGTGCTAGCACTGACTAGCCCCGGAGTGGCCCTGCAGACCCCACTTGGCCTCTCCAACCTCAGTTCTTCATTTATAAAACAGAGATGGGAACTTCCCTGGTGGTCCCGGGGTCAAGAATCCGCCTTCCAATGCAAGGGACTTGAACTTGATCCCTTCACGGAGCTAAGATTCCACATGCCACGGGGCAACGAAGCTCATGTGCCACAACTACTGAGCCCAAGTGCCACAACTAAAGAGGACCCAAGCCCCAACTAGAGAGGATCCACGGCCCAACGAGAGAGGACCCAAGCCTCAACTAGAGAAGACCCAAGCCTCAACGTGAGAGGACCCAAGCCTCAACAAGAGAGGACCCAAGCCTCAACTAGAGAGGACCCAAGCCCCAATGAGAGAGGACCCACAGCCCAACGAGAGAGGACCCAAGCCTCACCTAGAGAGGACCCAAGCCCCAACGAGAGAGGACCCAAGCCCCAACGAGAGAGGNAAATAATGACACTCAGAGGAAAAGTATAGTTTTAAAATACAAAGGAGTCCCAAAGGGCTTTTCAATCAAAAACTTCACAAAAGAATCTCAATAGACTTATAGTTCTTTAGGCTAATAAAATTAATGGAAACAAAATTTTTAAACAGTGGTATTAAATATAACTTAACTTTTCTTGGATGATCCTACTCGATTAATACAAACTACATTGAGACTTCCCTGGTAGTCCAGTGGTTGAGAATCCACCTTTCAATGCAGGACATAGGAGTTTGATTTGATCCCTGGTCCAGGAACTGAGATCCTACATCCCAATGATATGAAAAAGGAATGGCCATAGAAAAGCACAGAGAACTGTGCCAGGTAAGTACAACTACAACTAGAATGACAGGGCAAGGCTGGCTTATAGGGATTTAAGGGCCAGAAGCCTGTATTTAATTTAGTAGGAAGCATGTGATGGGGGGAAGGAGCAAGATCACAGTTAAATCTTGGGAAAACTGAAAAGGCTACTGTGATGTGCTAGAGAGAGACACCAGTAGCAGACAGCAGGTAGTAGTTTCACAGCTGCATGCTTATTTTGTTTTCCTTGTCGAAGAGTGACAATATGTTGGGCAAATAGACTGCATTACAGGCGTGACCCTGGGCATGGATCAGGTGGTGAGAGAAACCACAAAAAGAGTCCACGGGGAATCTGACAAAAATGTGGTATAAAGATGGAGGACTTAAGAATACCTTCAACTCCAAAATACAGTGTTGAGTGAAAAAGAGTAAGATGCCAGATTTTAAGCATTGTATAGTATAATTATGTAAAAGAGAATCATTAAAAAATTATGTCAAGTATATATTTTGCATGGATTGTATGGGCACAGACAGAACATATAAAGAGGCAGTAGGGACTGTAAGTGACTCTGAAGCCAGAATTCAGGGGACCAAGTCCCAGCCCTGGCAATACCCGTTCTGTAGTCTTGGGCAAATCACTTCAGCTCCACAGGAGGGGTGAAGCAGGAGAGTCTTAGGAAAACAGAGAAGATGTGGAATGGCAGTTGTATAGGAATCTTCTTTTAAGTAATAAAATACTAACAGTGAGAGTTCAGGTGAGGATAGATTTCATGGTTTTCAAGGTACCAAATCAGGGCAGAAAGAGAGCCAAGTAAATTCAAGCTGATGGTAGGTCAGTAAAGGCTCACAGGAGGAGACTTAAAGAAGGAGCTGGCTTACTTTGAACTTGAATATGACTAAAGCTGGTAGACAGGAATGTTAAAGACAGTGTTAAAAAAAAAAAAAAGACTGACAAAAAAGAGTGGACTGGGATGCAGGAAGCCAAAGAGCCCTTCAACATTAGAGAGGGAGGAAAGTGACCTGAGAAAAAGGAACTCAAAACCCGAGGGATTTCTGCTGCTGACACAGAGTGGCTGTGGAGCAGGGCCACACAGCAGTGAGAAGACAAATCACCAAGATGAGTTTATAAGGCAGGTTAGGCAGTGTCAGAAAGTTGGCCGGTACAGCTTTTCTTCTCGTCTCTCAGGGGCTTCCCTAGTGGTTCAGATGGTAAAGAATCTGCCTGCAAGGCAGGAGATCCGGGTTTAGTCAATGGCTACCACTCCAGGATTCTTGCCTAGAGAATTCCATGATCACTATCACTAACACAATGAAGTGTTAGCCATTCACTTGTGTGTGACTCTTGGCAAGTTCATGGAATGTAGCCCACCAGGCTCCTCTATCCATGGAATTCTCCAGGCAAGACTACTGGAGTGGGTGGCCATTTCCTTCTCCAGGGAATGTTCCCAACCCAGGGATTGAACCTGGGTCTCTGCACTGCAGTCAAGATTCTTTACTATCTGAGCCACCAGGGAAGCCCAATTACAATGCAATAGATAGGAACAAAAAAGAAGGCTGAACTCAAACTGATCTCCAGACATTTCCCCAAAGCTTAATCTTGGCTGACATCTTCAGAATGAGTTTTTTCTCCTTTTCTCGTTCATTTATTCAACAAATAATAATTTGTTTACAATTTATTTGTTTACGCAGTCAAAGCACTGTGTAAAGCACTGTACTGTGTGTGGGGTTGCAGATCTAGTCTAGGGCTCCAGCACTTCAAGGGTTTACAACCAATCAGAGAGTATAAGAAAATAATTAGCAATTTTACAAGAGCTAACTAACAAGACAACAAGTGATGTTACGAGGCAATGTGAAACGAAGTGACAAATAAGTGATGTGTGCTTACAGAGGAGAAACAACAGCATTGGTTGTTGGCTATTCTTTCATCCAGTCATTTAACAAAGATTTATTGAGCACTGACTATGTGCCAGGCAGTGTGCTAGCTAATAATGATGAACAGACAGCCCTCAGCCCAAGGGGAAAAGATAGTCAACAAACATAAACACAATGAAGAAGACACATTGCGATTTTTTTAATGAATTAATTAATTTTTAAAATCTTGGCTGTGTTGGGTCTTCATCATGACTGCGTGAGGGCTCTTAGTTCAGAGCCATGGTCTTTCTCTAGTGGTGGTGCACCAGCTTATTTGCTCCCAGGCATGTGAGATTTTAGTTGCCTGACTAGGGATCAGACTTGCGTCCCCTACATTGGAAGGCAGGTTCTTAACCACTGGATGACCAGGGAAGTCCCAGCAGATTGTGATTAAGTTTCATGAAGGGAAAGAACAGGGTGCTTTAAGAGCAGAACAACAGACAACATAATTGGGGGATCTTGGAAGCTCAAGGTGGCATTCAACACACCATAAGAACGCACACAGCAGAATTGTGTGCTATTAGTTAATCGTGCAGTATGCATAAGATGTAACCAACTTTATATACTAGCTCTAATTCTCAGAATGAGTCTTATTTATATGAACATTATCATCTCACCTTTATTTTATGAATAAGTAAACTGAGGTTTAGAGGAATGATTAACTTTTCCAAGGTCACAAGGTACTTTTCCAAGGTACGTCGTAGTGCCAGAATTTAAGGCAAGATATGGGCAGCTCCTGAATCTCATGCTCTTTCTGCTATGATACACTAATTCTCATCTCAGAGGCTGTCTGAAGTTATTCTCTTTTGTGATAATAAGTTTCTGAAGAAACACCTTCTAATATAAATATAATGATTACTATTGCATTGGAAAATAATGCTTTTACATAGCAATAGGCATGATCTTTTTACAAAAGAACATTCCTTGCACCTCTGCTGCTATTTTGCCAGCATCTCACCCGGTTTGAAAACTTGATAACAGCTAGTAATAATAATAATGAAACATAGTAACTAGAATTTAATAGGCACCTATTATGTGCTAGATATGCATCATTGACTCAATGGACATGAATTTGAGCCAATTCCAGGAGACAGTGGGGGACAGGGAAGCTTGGCATGCTGCAGTCCACGGGGTTGCAAAGAGTCAGACACCACTTAGCAGCTGAACAACAAAACAACAAATGTACTAGATCATGTCCTTGGTGTGTCTGGGCATAGCCTTACCTAATCCTTGGAACAGTCCTGTGAAGTGTACATGCCTCTTCCCATCTGAGGGGTGGCATCTAAGTTGAGAGATTAACCAACCTGACCAAGGTTACACTGGGTGAGTGGCAGAGAACAGATTTAAACTCCACTGTGGCACACTCTCCATGCCACTCCCTGTACCAGCCTATGAATTCCATGAGCCGAAATTAGCTTTGCTGTAGGGAGAAAGAACAGAAGTAAAACAACTTGCCCAAGTTAATGTGGCTAGAGAAAAGTAGACCCAGTCAGGCAAACATGATGAATGCATGATAACTGACAAAAGGGACTTAATTCATTCCTAAATGGCTCAAGTCAATTATACTCAAGGGATAACAGGACAGCCTGTAAAGTTACAACTCTCTTGTTAGGTCTGTTGGCCTTCCAGAACCCTTCTTACAGAATATGAAGCAGTCCCAACCTGGATCATAATTTACATCAAAAGTTCGCAGTGAAGAGTTGCCAACTTGAGTAAATTGACACTGCCCAGTTCCTTCCTTTATTCTCTCTTGCCAGACGTTACACACAGAGCACCCTCACAAAATCCAAAAAGATTCAGCATTAACCAGATGCAGTAGCCCCAGGGAGAAAGCATCTCCAAGAAGCTTTTAGCACTTGCCTAGCCTCTTTATTAAGAGTTGGTTTCTCACCAGAGGCATTCAGGATGCGACAGGTGGGGTGCTCAGGATTCATTTCTATCCCCTCTTATCCCCACAGGAGAAAATGACCACAGGGGAACAAGAAAAGTAGAATAGCAGTCACAATATTTTAAGGAAAACTAAAATTATCCCCACTTGAAAGTCAATGCATCAAGGCCGGGGACACGCTCTGGCTGTGCTTCGTCTCAGACAAGAAAATTCAGTACTCTGATTAAATGAAAAAGTATACTGGACAGTAGTGAAAAATGACACTTCACACATTTTGACCGTGGAACTTCCCCGGTGGCACTAGTGGTAAAGAATCTGCCTGCCAAAGGAGGAAACCAAGACACGCCGGTTCAATCCCTGAGCTGGGAAGATGCCCCGGTGTGGGAAATGGCAACTCACTCCAGTATTCTTGCCTGGAACATTCCATGGACTGAGGTTGCAAAGAGTCGGACATGACTGAGCACACACATGGAAAAGAGAACTTGAGGTTTCAGATTAGGTTTATATTTGAGGAACTGTCTTGTGTGAATATTATAGGAGAAAAAGGCAAACATGCTATGAAAAATCATTTTCAATCTGAGTGAGAGCTGCAGGGTAAACACAGAGGACAAGGAGAGGACCTACACAGAATGCTTCTGATGGCATTCAGGCGATGAACTCTACATAGAGAATTATGCTATATTTGCTCAGCAAGAAGTCAATTGTCAAGCACTTAGTGAATGAAAGTCAGTATTCTACATTCTGAAGAGGTTTGAGAGCCACAAAGACTTAGCTTGGAAAGACTATATGCAAACAGTCATCACTAATTTTTTGGAACTCGTAGACCCTTCACTGACTGCATAACAAAACAGAAACCCACAAAAATCAGAACTCCCTCGAAGAAGCATGATATGTTTAGAACATAAAACTCATAAAAAACACGTAATGTAGCATAACCACAAGCACCAAGTCTACCATTACAAGCTAAGTTTATGAGTGCTAATAGAAAATGCTTTAAAAGTATCAGTCGACTGTCACCAAGATCAATGGCTGTTTCCCTACTACAATGACTACTCATTGCATCAGCTTGCTTATCAAAGTAGAGCATGATGGTTAACAGCCTAGGGTCACGTTGCCTGGTTCAAAGCTAAGTCCTGTCTTAGCTATATGGACTTGGGTAATTTAAACAACTTATGCCTAGATTTTCTTATTTGTAAAATGGTAAAGTAAACAGTACTTAGTTCATATGGGTTTTGTAACTATCAAAGAAGTTATTATACTCAAGGACTTGGACTGATCATTATTAATAAAAATCAATAGCAATAATTCTTATCAGTATCAATATTATAACTCTCTAGAATAGAGCTACCTACCCACCTTGGATTGTCCACCTTACTCTGAATCCCCTCAAGAAAAGATTATTTATCTTGTTTGAGTCACTAAATTATAGGGTCTCTATAGTAAAATACCTCAAAATGGGCTTCCCCAGTGGTTCAGGAGTAAAGAATATACCTTCAGTACAGAAGACCTGGTTTCCATCCCTGGGTCAAGAAGATCCCCTGAAAAGAAACGGGAACCCACTCCAGTATTCTTGTCTGGGAAATCCCATGGACAGAGGAGCCTGGCGGGCTACAGTCCATGGAGACACGAAAGAGTCAGGCAGGACTTAGCCACTAAACACCAACAATACCACAAAATAGGGTTTACTATACTGTATATCAATCATTCTTTTATATATGTATTTCTCCTATGAGATTGTGCACTCTCTGAAGCAGAAATAGTCTTCAGTTCTGTCTCCAGCAATGAGCTCAGATTCCTGTAGATGGAAAACTCAATAAATGTTTAATGAACTCAACTTTGTATCAAAATAATATCTGTAGATAGAGAAGATGGTCTAGAAAACTCTTTAGCCCATCTTGATTTTATAAGTCAATACATTATTTATTATATTAGTTGCAGTAGACTGTACTGATAAAACAAATAGGTCCACTATGGTTTGTGATAAACACAAGAGAATGTCATGCCTTGCTCAGTTAATAATCCAGGGCAGATGCTCCTGTTTGAAAGAGGCATGTGCTCCAGGCAATCATTCAGTAAAGGGCTTCCAAAGCAACTCTGGGTATGGCCAACCCAGATGCCAATAAAAGAGGAAGTATGGAAAAGCACTTCCTGGAGGTTTCATGGAACAAGCCAGGAAGTGGCATGTATTTTTCTATTCATATTCCTTAAGATAGAACTCAATCAAATGATATATCTAGCTGCATGAGAGGCTGAGAGATGCAGGAAGGGGAAATAGATTTTAATGAACTAGCAACTTCTGCCACTGGTTAAAATTAATCCCATTTACTTTATTCAAAAAGCCATTACTTTAATGTATTTTGCAAGTATTGAAAAAATTCCATACTCTTTTGAAAACAGATTTTATTTACTAAAATTCTATAGTCAAGATATAACTTCTTCCTTAAACTAGGAGGAAACAAGTTTTGAGATTAATTATTCATCTGCAAACTCTTCGTTTCCATAGCTTAATTAAATTAAATTGTCATTTGCTCTCTTTGTGTATATAAATATAAGAAATGATCAAAAGCAAAAAAGTTTGATTAGTCTAGATCTAACCACTGCCACCTCACCCTTCAACACTTAGCAGACAATTCCAGTCTATTTTGCCTCCTGTCCTGTAGCTCTCACAAGTTTCCAAACAAAAGAAAATTCGATGGTCTGGGAATGTTTTCTGTTTTAATATATGAGCCTCATTTGCTTAACCACATTGCCAGATCCTCAAGGGTATCATTTACTTTATGTTTCTCTAGAAAGTAAAACTGATTTTGTAAAGTACAAAGTGCCTTCCATATAGTCGAGTGTTATTTTTTCTTTATATTTCTTTCAATGCCTAAACACAGTGGTAGGTATTTAAATAACCAGTTAGATCACTTATCCATTAAGCAAAACCTTGGAGCTCAAAGGAGCTTGAAAGTCAATTCACTGCAGAACAGACTACTTTTTCACCCCTCCTCGTTTCCATGCCCTTTCAATAAGACTTTGGAGTTTATATCGCCATCTCATAGATCTGAGCTGGCCTTGAGATTTGCTTCAGCCAACAGAATGTGTTAGAACTAACAAACTCTAAAAGGCCTTGTATGTCCCAAGGTTCACACTCTTGGGACACAAGCCTTTGTCCAGAGAATAAGCCCAGGCTAGCCTTAGGAATGGTAAGAACTACATGAAACTCTCATCTAGTTGCCCAGCCAAAAGCCAGTCTGGTGAGGTCATTCCAGAAGACCTAGCCCTTAGGCCAACCTGTTAGCCAACTGCAGAAGCACCAGCAANTAGTTCATATGGGTTTTGTAACTATCAAAGAAGTTATTATACTCAAGGACTTGGACTGATCATTATTAATAAAAATCAATAGCAATAATTCTTATCAGTATCAATATTATAACTCTCTAGAATAGAGCTACCTACCCACCTTGGATTGTCCACCTTACTCTGAATCCCCTCAAGAAAGGATTCTTTATCTTGTTTGAGTCACTAAATTATAGGGTCTCTATAGTAAAATACCTCAAAATGGGCTTCCCCAGTGGTTCAGGAGTAAAGAATATACCTTCAGTACAGAAGACCTGGTTTCCATCCCTGGGTCAAGAAGATCCCCTGAAAAGAAACGGGAACCCACTCCAGTATTCTTGTCTGGGAAATCCCATGGACAGAGGAGCCTGGCGGGCTACAGTCCATGGAGACACGAAAGAGTCAGGCAGGACTTAGCCACTAAACACCAACAATACCACAAAATAGGGTTTACTATACTGTATATTAATCATTCTTTTATATATGTATTTCTCCTATGAGATTGTGCACTCTCTGAAGCAGAAATAGTCTTCAGTTCTGTCTCCAGCAATGAGCTCAGATTCCTGTAGATGGAAAACTCAATAAATGTTTAATGAACTCAACTTTGTATCAAAATAATAGCTGTAGATAGAGAAGATGGTCTAGAAAACTCTTTAGCCCATCTTGATTTTATAAGTCAATACATTATTTATTATATTAGTTGCAGTAGACTGTACTGATAAAACAAATAGGTCCACTATGGTTTGTGATAAACACAAGAGAATGTCATGCCTTGCTCAGTTAATAATCCAGGGCAGATGCTCCTGTTTGAAAGAGGCATGTGCTCCAGGCAATCATTCAGTAAAGGGCTTCCAAAGCAACTCTGGGTATGGCCAACCCAGATGCCAATAAAAGAGGAAGTATGGAAAAGCACTTCCTGGAGGTTTCATGGAACAAGCCAGGAAGTGGCATGTATTTTTCTATTCATATTCCTTAAGATAGAACTCAATCAAATGATATATCTAGCTGCATGAGAGGCTGAGAGATGCAGGAAGGGGAAATAGATTTTAATGAACTAGCAACTTCTGCCACTGGTTAAAATTAATCCCATTTACTTTATTCAAAAAGCCATTACTTTAATGTATTTTGCAAGTATTGAAAAAATTCCATACTCTTTTGAAAACAGATTTTATTTACTAAAATTCTATAGTCAAGATATAACTTCTTCCTTAAACTAGGAGGAAACAAGTTTTGAGATTAATTATTCATCTGCAAACTCTTCGTTTCCATAGCTTAATTAAATTAAATTGTCATTTGCTCTCTTTGTGTATATAAATATAAGAAATGATCAAAAGCAAAAAAGTTTGATTAGTCTAGATCTAACCACTGCCACCTCACCCTTCAACACTTAGCAGACAATTCCAGTCTATTTTGCCTCCTGTCCTGTAGCTCTCACAAGTTTCCAAACAAAAGAAAATTCGATGGTCTGGGAATGTTTTCTGTTTTAATATATGAGCCTCATTTGCTTAACCACATTGCCAGATCCTCAAGGGTATCATTTACTTTATGTTTCTCTAGAAAGTAAAACTGATTTTGTAAAGTACAAAGTGCCTTCCATATAGTCGAGTGTTATTTTTTCTTTATATTTCTTTCAATGCCTAAACACAGTGGTAGGTATTTAAATAACCAGTTAGATCACTTATCCATTAAGCAAAACCTTGGAGCTCAAAGGAGCTTGAAAGTCAATTCACTGCAGAACAGACTACTTTTTCACCCCTCCTCGTTTCCATGCCCTTTCAATAAGACTTTGGAGTTTATATCGCCATCTCATAGATCTGAGCTGGCCTTGAGATTTGCTTCAGCCAACAGAATGTGTTAGAACTAACAAACTCTAAAAGGCCTTGTATGTCCCAAGGTTCACACTCTTGGGACACAAGCCTTTGTCCAGAGAATAAGCCCAGGCTAGCCTTAGGAATGGTAAGAACTACATGAAACTCTCATCTAGTTGCCTAGCCAAAAGCCAGTCTGGTGAGGTCATTCCAGAAGACCTAGCCCTTAGGCCAACCTGTTAGCCAACTGCAGAAGCACCAGCAAACACAACTGTGAAATGAAATGTTTCTTGCTTTACCTCTACCAGTAAACAAGCTTTTTCCAAATGCAAGTTTCCGCGCCCAGGTGAAACAAAGCCAGCTATTTGGAAGCCATCAGCTACTTCCTCCTCGTAAGTGCTGAGGAGCTGGGGGAATGGGAGAGGCTGCCATCTGCCACATTCACCATCTCTGTCTGTAAACAAGGAATTAGCATGTGAACAATAAAGAAAGCCAGATTGTACCCAGCTAGCTAGATGTTTACGAAAGAAATGATCTCTGCAAGCCCAGGCACTTCTGTCTTCTCGTAATAGAAAGAAGATCCTGCTTATTTAACTTATATACAGAGTACATCATATGAAATGACAGGCTGGATGAAATATAAGCTGGAATCAAGATTGCCAAGAGAAATATCAATAACCTCAGATAAGCAGATGACACCACTCTTATGACAGAAAGCAAAGAGGATCTAAAGAGCCGCTTGATAAAGGTGAAAGAGAAGAGTTAAAAGGCTGGTTTAAAACTCAACATTCCAAAAACTAAGATCATGGCATCTGGTCCCATCACTTACTGGCAAACAGATGGGGAAAAAGTGGAAACAGTGACACACTTTATTTTTCTTGGGCTCCAAAATCACTGCAGGCGGTGACTGCAGCCATGAAACTAAAAGACACTTGCTCCTTGGAAGAAAAACTATGACAAACCTAGACAGTGTATTAAAAAGCAGATACATTACTTTACCAACAAAGGTCTGTCTAGTCAAAGCTATGGTTTTTCCAGTAGTCATGTATGGATGTGAGAGTTGAATCATAAAGTAGGCTGAGTTCGGAAGAATTGATGCCTTTGAACTGTGGTATTGGAGAAGATTCTTGAGAGTTCCTTGGAAAGCAAGGAAATCAAACCAGTCAATCCTAAAGGAAATCAGTCCTGAATATTCATTGGAAGGACTGATGCTAAAACTGAAATTCCAGTACTTTGGCCACTGTGAAGAACTGGCTCATTAGAAAAGACTCTGATGCTGGGCAAGATTTAAGGCAGGAGAAGGGGACCACAGAGGATAACATGGTTGGATGGCATCACCAACTCGATGGACATGAGTTTGAGTAAGCTCTGGGAGATGGTAATAGACAGGGAGGCCTAGTGTGCTGCAGTCCATGGGGTGGCAAAAAGTCGGACACAACTGAGTGACTGGACTGAAATGAAATGAACTTCACCTGAACTCTTACTGGGAAACAGTATTTCATTAATTAAAAGAAGATCCCTATACAACTGCCATTCCACATCTTCTCTGCTTTCCTAAGACTCTCCTGCCTCACCCCCTCCCATGGAGGTGAAGTGATTTGCCCACGATTTCAAAGCTGATATTGCCAGAGCTGACTCGTTGGAAAAGAAGCTGATGCTGGGAAAGATTGACGGCAGGAGAAGGGGATGATAGAGGATGAGATGGTTGGATGGTATCATCGACTCAATGGACATGAGTTTGAGTAAACCCTGGGAGATGGTGAAGGCAGGGTAACCTGGCGTGCTACAGTTCATGGGTTCGCAGAGTCAGACACAACTGAAGCGAATTAGCACTCAAGCACTCATAGACACTTAACAATCATCTACCCTAGGCCTTCATTTTGCAAGTTAGTAAACATAGTCTTTCAGAGAAGGCAATGGCAACCCACTCCAGTACTCTTGCCTGGAAAACCCCATGAACGGAGGAGCCTGGTAGGCTGCAGTCCATGGGGTCGCTAGGAGTTGGATGTGACTGAGCGACTTCACTTTCACTTTTCACTTTCATGCACTGGAGAAGGAAATGGCAACCCACTCCAGTGTTCTTGCCTGGAGAATCCCAGGGACGGAGGAGCCTGGTGGGCTGCCGTCTATGGGGTTGCACAGAGTCGGACACAACTGAAGTGACTTAGCAGCAGCAAACATAGTCTTGAGCAGGGAAGTGATAAAAGTAGACACTAATAAAGCTAGTACAATTCAGGTCTTCTTATTGAGCAGTTTGATGTGCTTTCAATGAAAACATTTTGCTTCACTTCCAAGATCTTTGGAGTTTCTCAAGTCAACACAACTAGTGTCCAATAAGAGCTGGACACTACAGAACACCCCATTTGGGTTATTGGAGGTTTTCATAAGACAAGATTGTTAAAAACACACTGAAAAATACTATAAAAAGTAAGGCAAGGATTCCTACTGTATGTTAAAGACACTGATGAAAGTATTTTATTAATTTCTGATTTGTCAAAAGAAAGGTCATGAGTCAGCTTTTAAAAACTGTTAGCTCAGAAAGCTCTGATTTTTTCTTTTACCTGGACATTAACCATTCTTTTTTTTTTTTTTTTAAAGGGCGGGTGCGGGGGGCAGGTAGAGTGGTAGAGGTGAGGGAAGAGGAGGATTCCAGGATGATTAGCCTTCAATTTATAGAGCATCAAGAGAATTACTCCCAAAGTTGACTTCTTAATTTGTATTCTGACTTAAAGGACTGAAGGCTAGAAGGGCAGAACTTTTACTTTCCTTATTCGTGTATTCCTATAGCCTGGTATTGGACCTGAATGAATGAGTAACTGAATGAATCTAAGCAGAGTGACCTTTTAAAAAAAACCATAGGAATAGGTTCAAGAAAATAGAAATTTTGAGAAAGAACTTTAGACTGGCTTTAGGCTGATGAATCAGGAAAATAAGATGTTACTTTTAGAAAGACTTACATAAAAAAGAGGACAAAAAAGAAACACGNCAGAGTGACCTTTTAAAAAAAACCATAGGAATAGGTTCAAGAAAATAGAAATTTTGAGAAAGAACTTTAGACTGGCTTTAGGCTGATGAATCAGGAAAATAAGATGTTACTTTTAGAAAGACTTACATAAAAAAGAGGACAAAAAAGAAACACGAAAATATTACCAAGCTTTTAAAACAGAATTAACAATGTTGTGCCCATGTTTAAATACAACTTCATTAAAATACTCGACTTTTCATAATAAAAACTGAGAACTCAAATAGCCTTTAGATTTCTTTTGTAGGAAAGTCATTATATAGTAATAACTTACATTTATATAAAGCATTATCTCAGGTAAGGATTTTTTCCCCTTCAGAACAATTTTAATGTTTTACTTGAGTACTAAATTCACACCAGCATTTTAATAAAATCAAAACCTTTCTAAATCTTTTCCTACATCTTAACTATTCATGAAATTTTTAAAAGATTAGTTGTATTAATTGGTCATAAATGCAGTTTCTGCTCCTTATGTTATATTCTTTAATCTGAACTGACTCAGAACTTTTATTATTCTAAAGCATTATGAGTGGCCCTGGAGTTACAAACATACCACTTTAAAAATATCCCTTTGGGACTTCCCTGGTGGTTCAGTGGTTAAGATTCTGTACTCTCAACACAGGGACCCAGGGTTTGATCCCTGGTCAGGGAACTAGATCCCACATGTAACTAAGACTCATCACAGCCAAATAAATAAATAAAAATATCCCTTTTATAGTCTTTTAATCATCAAAATACTGCTCCACCATTTCCACTGGAAAATGTTGACCATCCAACACAAAGATGTTTCTTCCTACCCACCCTTGAAATCCACTTCAGCAGCAAATCTAGCCACGTGCTCTGCCACATCCTTAGTTAGGCTCAGTCGCTCAGTCATGTCCGACTCTTTGCGACTCCATGAATCACAGCATGCCAGGCTTCCCTGTCCATCACCAACTCCCAGAGTTCACTCAAACTCATATCCATCGAGTCAGTGATGCCACCCAGCCATCTCATCCTCTGTCGGCTCCTTCTCCTCCTGCCCTCAAGCCCTCCCAGCATTAGGGTTTTTTCCAGTGAGNAGGCTTTGGCATAGTCAAGAAAGCAGAAATAGATGTTTTTCTGGAACTCTCTTGCTTTTTCAATGATCCAGCGGATGCTGGCAATTTGATCTCTGGTTCCTCTGCCTTTTCTAAAACCAGCTAGAACATTTGGAAGTTCATGGTTCACGTCCTATCACTGACTTAACATTTGTCCTCAGGAACTCTGATGAGAGCGGCCACTCTGACCCCTCTCAATTTCTCTGTCCAGTGTAGGAACCTGCACTTGTCTCCAGTCTCTTCGAATCACTTTGTTCCAGGCTGGTGCCCAAAGCAATTCCCACCTGGGGGACATTGGAGGTTGAACAAGCAAAGCAAAAACCCATTCCCCCTGCCTTCTTTGTCAGGTGTGACCATGCACAACTTTTTCATGGTTCTGCACCAGAAGGAAGAAAATGAATTAGAACTCCTCACACTGCCCAGGTCGGAGGGGATGGGTGTGTGTGTTCC
>SJYW01012159.1:47222-76494 GCA_006410735.1 Raphicerus campestris | reverse complement strand
AAAAAAAAAAAAATAGCACTAAAGATGCTTTCTCTAGAAGTAAATAGGTAACACTTGTTAAGTTCTCATTCTGAGCCAACTGCCCTGTTTAGATTTCTCAATTCAGTCATCAAAACAGTCCTCTAAAGGTGGTGAGAAGATCCAGGCACAGAGAAGCTCTGGCTTTTCCAACTCACACAGCTTGTGTGTGGTAGAGTCAGAATTCAAACCCAGGCCACCTTAATCCAGAGGCATGACAATCTAAAGTAATGTAAAACAATAGATTTCAT
This sequence comes from Raphicerus campestris, assembly GCA_006410735.1. Taxonomy (NCBI): domain Eukaryota; kingdom Metazoa; phylum Chordata; class Mammalia; order Artiodactyla; family Bovidae; genus Raphicerus; species Raphicerus campestris. The sequence continues at coordinate 76,225 of SJYW01012159.1, read as the reverse complement.
TTATGTACACCAGCCCACTTACTAATATAACCTATGGATTAGAGATCTGGAAAAGATGAATTCTAACCAAAAATTTTTTTAAATGATTATTTCTTTTAATTAAAACAACCCTATTTCTTTCCTTTTCTTATAAAACATCTTCTTTTTAGATCTTTAAAAAGCTCAGGCTTGCATCTAGATAATAAAATAAGACACTGAAAAATATCAGAAATATTGCTGTGTAAAAAACATTAAATAAAATATTCTAATTAAAATAAATAAGCCCTACTTTATGTTTTACATTACATTACAAAGGATATACAGGTGTCTAACATTATTAATAATACTAGGATTATTACACACTTTTTAAACTTTATTTTGTTGATTTTTGATTTAGTGATTAGTTAGGAATAGCATTTACTAAAAGTCTATATAAACAAAAGAAGTGTCTAAGGAAACAGCATTTTGGAAACAACAGCAAACTGACATGTACAAGTCCCACCTAATGAGCAAAACTTCTGCACACGCCCAAATGGCAGTGGCCACGGGAATATGCGGCCAATGCTCCCAAACCACCCAACTGTTTAAGACAATTTAGAAGTTCAGATTTTCTTATGAAATCTCCATAAACTGACATTTTGGAAATAGACGCAGCTCTTTTAAAACACCACGAGAGACAAATAAAACATGTCAATAGATACTATTTGATGTATTTGACCTACAGTTCTTGAGTTTATGACTCACAGAACTGTCGTATTTTCACTAAGAGAAACATTTCAAACATTTCATGGTCAGTGGAGATACAGACATATAACTCAGACTTTCTTCATTTACCCTTGCCTTCCTCCTTATTAAAAATTTACCCATGGGTAAATTAAAAACTATAAAATCACAAATCACAGGCACTATAAATAAATGTAACTGCCACACTGATTAACACTATTAATAGTATCTCTTAATGGTAATGGATACCTACTCTGAGTTGTAGAGTAGATAAGAGAAGTTGGAGCTTAGGTGCTATCCCTCGGGTATCCTTTCTTTCCCATGGGAGAAAAATATTTTAAATGATTATCAATGACAGTAATGACACAGGAATAATCACAAATTAGTACTAAATTATCTTTAAAGGTAAATCATCCCCAAAATGTGTCATATTAATCACTACTGAAAACTTCAAATGCCATGATCCACATAGTCCAGAAACAAAGTCACAATTTAAACTTGTGACCTAAGGAAGGATTTCCATTTCCTCTTGCGTTTTTTACAGTCATTAAAGAAGTTTAAGAACAGAGTCCATAGCAACTTGAAAACTCTATCTTATATCATTCTCAAACAACCCATGAGTGACTCACCCCTGTGCGTGACTGACAGGAGCCGCTCACTGTCCCACCGCAAGGAAACTCTCACTTATCTGCACCATCATACCTTTTCTGCTTTTCTAGGTCACTTCTCTCTAAACTATTCCTGCCCCTTCTTTGTATTCCCATTATAGCAAGGTTCCCCCCAGTGAAGCCCCAAAGGAAATAGTTTGTATTCTAATTTGATTGTTTTTCTCTCAAAAATTCGTTCATTGAGTTTTGTCCTTCTTTCTCAGAAAGTAGGGTCTTGGAAAGTCCATGAACACCCACACACTGGTAACATTTGCCCCATCACACATGGTATCAAATGTGTATGACACACTGCTAATATATGATTGAGAAGTCATATATGACTAATATATGATTGAGAAGTTCTGCCCTCGTTGTCAAAGAGCTCCTGCTACTTACTGTCTGGTTTTAAGGGCTACAGTTAAACTACCCCAGACAACATGCCGTGATTCCAATCACTGACGCTGCTCTTCATCACTACCGGATGCCCATGGCCACGACACAGTGATTGTAACTTAAACAGCATATCAAACAAAACAGCCATTCTCCAGCAAGAGAATGAAACAGTAACGGCACAGCGAAATGGACCAGAGAATCCAACAGCCAGCCTACTTTGGGAAAAGAGGTCATGTGAGGTATAAGAATGCAAACAAAAAATTAGCTTCACTTCAAAGAACTGAAATTAAAAGACCCCAAGTGCCATTTGTTTCAAGCATATTATTTATTGCAGCAAGCCTGAAAACATAACAAGTTATGTATTTTCAAGGCAAAATACAAATATTTTGCTTGTCGATTACAATGTCTGAGTGGGAGTTTAATTCATCGAATGTTGCTTGAGCATCATAGCCAGTGATCGCTCTCTTCTCTCAGCAGACTTAAAGGAGAAGCTCCCACAGAGTAGAGAAAACAGGTGGAAAGGCCAATCTAAAGGGGTGAAGGGGTGGGCAGAGGTCAGTAAAAGGAGAGTGTGGGCATACAGCGGGAGAGAGAGGCCACAGCAGTACCCTGATGAAAGCAGCTGAGCTAAAACAACATTTGCTCCAGGTCCCCAAAGTGATTGTTGGCTAGTTTTCGCTAATGGTGGAATATTTAGAATCAGCAGATTCAATTCAATCATCCTTAAAACAGAGGTCATTTTTCAGACTGCTGAAGCCACCTGTGGACAAAGCCTCATTTAAGGAAGCAACTGCTTCTTTAGAGAATTTTGCACATAAATTAAATTCAAGTGTTCACAAATAAATAACCCCCACTGACTGGGTGAGCATGATTGCTCTCTCTGGTCAAGAGAGCTGGCTCTGGCTACCAAAAAAGCATTCACAAAACGAAGGTGATGCAAGCAAATTGTGTTCACTGGCTTATTCTATNATCAGCAGATTCAATTCAATCATCTTTAAAACAGAGGTCATTTTTCAGACTGCTGAAGCCACCTGGGGACAAAGCCTCATTTAAGGAAGCAACTGCTTCTTTAGAGAATCTTGCACATAAATTAAATTCAAGTGTTCACAAATAAATAACCCCCACTGACTGGGTGAGCATGATTGCTCTCTCTGGTCAGGAGAGCTGGCTCTGGCTACCAAAAAAGCATTCACAAAACGAAGGTGATGCAAGCAAATTGTGTTCACTGGCTTATTCTATTATTAGCCCTAATGAATATCCAGAAAGAAAATACACGTGAGTTTTAAGCCACCAGTATCGATCTTACCAAAGAGATAGACAGTGATATGAAAAAAGATGAGAACTTTGGGTTCAAACAACTCACAGGCTCTAATAAGGACCTAAAAGCTTCGCAAATGCTAAGTTACCAAGCTTATAGAAGTGAACCTGAGAAACTGTTCATGAACTTCTAATATTTCTCAATTTAATCCCAACATACAAAAAAGACAGTCTTTCACTTCCACCCTTTGAATGCTGTCATGAACAATTATTTGGAATCAAGCTTTGACCAAGATTCCATGAGCCCAGAAACAGCCGAAGGCAAAGGAACCATGGACTCTATTTTAAAACTGATCAGCCAGCCACGGCATAATGAGCACAAAAGGAGAGATCGCCACATGAAAGAATTACGTTGTTCGCTGTTTTGTGTCTATTTTTGAAAAAACTCTAGCTGCTTGGCAGCTCTCCTAGATCACAGCTTTGGGAAAGAAGCGTATCTCCCTGATGAAAAATGAGCTAACAGAGATCCCATTGATGGCCCACTCGCCAGCTCTGTATGAGTCCATGGGTTTCACCCTGCACAAGAAACCCAACCAAATTGATTTCCTGAACAGAGAAAAAAGAGAAGAGGAAGCCGAGGAAAGTAAGCCAGGTATGTTTGCTCAGATGTAAAAGAGACCTTCGTACAAGCAGAGTAACATTTCATCCTGACCACACGAAGCATGGTGTTTAAAATGCATAATTGAGCCTTCTTCTCTGCTTGCTCTTCACAGTGGGTTATAAATAAGCCCCAAGAAGGCCATGTGTTTCTATACAGAAAAAGCAAATGACTGTATCATCAGTAAACTTGAGGAAAAAGTCATGACAAAAACAATAGTATTGGAAAATAACTTCGCCAGCTAAAAATAATCTCTCCCACCCTTAGCTTTTGTTTTCTTTTCTTCCCATTTCAGTACAATTTACACTATTTATTTTACTCTTGGCAACAAGCTCAAAGAAAAATTAGATCCATTTACTTTTTTCATATTTCAGTGTTTTCAAAATAACAATAACAATCTTTTTCTTACATTAAACACATGGCAGAAAGTTTTGCCTCAGATTATATCAATTTGTTTTAAACATACAGCAGTCCCTTTGCAAGTTCTTAGCCAGTGTACAGCACCTTCAGATGGTTCTGCTCCAGCCAACAAACCCACACCCAGATCTTACTGGAAGTTGGGCCCTGTCCTAGGTCCTAGGTATACAAGCTGAAGAAGCCATGGCCTCAGGATTTTATAGTTTATTGCAGCTACCTGAATCAGTGTCTTATTATCTTTGTGAATATAATGGAGAAGTGATGGAAATAATCAAACACCAACCAATGCCTCATCCAAAAATAATTCACACCTCTGTTCCTCACTGGGCCAGCAAGAGGCTAGAAGGAAGCACACCAGACCACAGGGTAGAAAAGGCCTACAACAATTATCTGCTGCTACACATTCAAGGGGGCTTCTTAGGTGGCGTTAGTGGTAAAGAACCTGCCTGCTGATGGAGACATAAGAGCCACAGGTGAGATCCCTAGGTTGGGAAGATCCCCTGGAAAAGGGCATGGCGACCCACTCCACTAATCTTGCTGGAAGAATCCCATAGGGTCACACAGAGTCAGACACAACTGAAGTCACTTGGCACACAAGCACACATTCCAGGACTGGGTGTACCTAATCTCCCATACAAAGCACAATTCTGATATATGGAACTGTGATCAACTGTCAAGATCATTCGGCTTTGTTTGCTTTTAATTATCCATCTGCTAAGATTTCCACTGTGCTTATTTTTCATATTTTTCCCTCCTGGGATTAAAAATAGATTTTCTTACTTTTTATATAGTAACAAAGAGAATGATTTTAAAAGGTTACGAAAATAATTATATAAATGTAATTTACATGGGCCTAAAAAGAAATTTAATGCCTTCTGATCCTTCTAATGCAACTGGATTTCTTAAAATGGGCAAATGTTGCTAATTTTCCAAGTTGAGTGATGGGTACATGAGATTTCCTTATAATGTTCTTTTTTTGTCTAACAGCTTTGATAAGATCTCAAGATAAAAAACACTTTAGGCAAACAGAGCAGGGTTATCTTGAGCAAGTTACTTAACTCCACTAAGCCTGAATTTCCTCTTCTTTACAGAGACAATACAATTCCCTGTGAAATGTACACCATTAGTTCTAAAAGAATGAGGAGATTTTAAGAAATTATGGATGACATTATTGTCCATGTGTTTCCATGAAACACAACTTAAGATAGCAATCCTGATAATAAGTGGACTCATCTCTCAATATAATAAGGCATGCCATATACTGGCTGCACACATATGTATATCATCTCTTGGTCTCATGAAAGAGGGATAAGAAAATAAAATCCCATAAATTAAAAGTGACTGTGGGACTTCCCTGGTGGCCTAGTGGATGGGAGTCTACCTGCCAATGTAGGGGTCACAGGTTCCTTCCCTGGTTTGGGAAGATCCTACATGCCACAACTATTGTTATGTACGCCACAACTATTGAGCCTGTGTTTAAAGCCTGAGAGCTGTCACTACTGAAGTCCACGCACCCTAAACCCGTGCTCCACAATAAAAGAAGCCACTGAAGTGAGAAGTCCAAGCACCAAAATGAAGAATAGCCCCCACTCACTACAACTAGAGAAAAGCCCGTTGCCCTAACAAAAACCCAGCACAATAAAAAATTAATTAATGAATGGTTCAGATGGTAAACAATCTGCCTGCATTACAGGAGACCCGGGTTTGATCCCTGGATCGGGAAGATTCCCTGGAGAAGGAAATGGCAACCCATTCCAGTATTCTTGCCTGGAGAATGCCATGGACAGAGGAGCCTGGTGGGCTACAGTTCATGGGATCACAAAGAGTCAGACACAACTGAACAACTAACATTTTCTTTCACTTAATTTTTTAAAAAACTTTTTAAAATCTGCTGTGAACAAGGCAAATCATAGTGAATAATCTGCAATCTAAATTTGTAAGGATAGAGGAATTTCTCCTGAACAAGAAGACTAAAGAACTTGCAGACATTTCTTGAGTAAAGATTTTGGTCTTGCTGGACAAAAGAGATCTTGAAATAACAGTGGTTCCATCAATTCTGGTCAAACATTGCTGGGTAAAATGCAAGAATCAATGTTATAAAGAAAACTGCTTTACAAAATATGAAAAGGGAATGATTTTGAAATGTAAAGCAAATTCAAGAAATGATGAGCAAATGATGAGTTAAATTATTGCCTATTCTGTTCTCAAGACGACCGAAGACAAAAGATACTTTGCAGAATACAGTGTGAAGGAATCTCTTGCCTTGCTTTACTCCTTCTATTACGTTAGAAGCCAATACCAGCTCGTGCTATCAGATGAGGAGGAGGACAACCTGATGAAATATACAGTCGTTAGCACTCATCAAGTGCTAACTGTTACAAAATTACTTCTGAGTTTTGTTGAGCAGTGAGAGGAAAGAGCCATCTATTTTCACAAAGTGCTTTGACAAACAATGCTGAATACATCAAATAAGAATTTAAAGGAATAGACAGAAGGCAATGTAATTTGTTTTGCTAACAAGCTGAAAGCTTGTTAGTTTCAGAGAGTCTATACAACTCAGTTCAATTCCACAAAAACTTATAGAACCCCACTATATCTTGGGCCACCATTCTGGATCCCAGAAATTCAAAGAGGCCCAAGCAGGCATGGACNACTACAACTAGAGAAAAGCCCGTTGCCCTAACAAAAACCCAGCACAATAAAAAATTAATTAATGAATGGTTCAGATGGTAAACAATCTGCCTGCATTACAGGAGACCCGGGTTTGATCCCTGGATCGGGAAGATTCCCTGGAGAAGGAAATGGCAACCCATTCCAGTATTCTTGCCTGGAGAATGCCATGGACAGAGGAGCCTGGTGGGCTACAGTTCATGGGATCACAAAGAGTCAGACACAACTGAACAACTAACATTTTCTTTCACTTAATTTTTTAAAAAACTTTTTAAAATCTGCTGTGAACAAGGCAAATCATAGTGAATAATCTGCAATCTAAATTTGTAAGGATAGAGGAATTTCTCCTGAACAAGAAGACTAAAGAACTTGCAGACATTTCTTGAGTAAAGATTTTGGTCTTGCTGGACAAAAGAGATCTTGAAATAACAGTGGTTCCATCAATTCTGGTCAAACATTGCTGGGTAAAATGCAAGAATCAATGTTATAAAGAAAACTGCTTTACAAAATATGAAAAGGGAATGATTTTGAAATGTAAAGCAAATTCAAGAAATGATGAGCAAATGATGAGTTAAATTATTGCCTATTCTGTTCTCAAGACGACCGAAGACAAAAGATACTTTGCAGAATACAGTGTGAAGGAATCTCTTGCCTTGCTTTACTCCTTCTATTACGTTAGAAGCCAATACCAGCTCGTGCTATCAGATGAGGAGGAGGACAACCTGATGAAATATACAGTCGTTAGCACTCATCAAGTGCTAACTGTTACAAAATTACTTCTGAGTTTTGTTGAGCAGTGAGAGGAAAGAGCCATCTATTTTCACAAAGTGCTTTGACAAACAATGCTGAATACATCAAATAAGAATTTAAAGGAATAGACAGAAGGCAATGTAATTTGTTTTGCTAACAAGCTGAAAGCTTGTTAGTTTCAGAGAGTCTATACAACTCAGTTCAATTCCACAAAAACTTATAGAACCCCACTATATCTTGGGCCACCATTCTGGATCCCAGAAATTCAAAGAGGCCCAAGCAGGCATGGACCTTACCCTCACAGAACTCTCAGTCTAGTGGATATGGACACTGGAGATTCCCAGAACACAAAACGTGGGTCGAGGAGGGGCCACGGTTGGAATTAGAGCTACAAGACTAGCAGAAGATCTTACATGTCATGGACAAATACCTCAGGTATATGATCAAACTTCAGGTTAGAAGATCCCTGCAGCATCAGTGTGGAAGAACCTACAAGATGCTAAGAATGAGAAGAGAACACCAGTGAAACAGGATGAGTTGTTTCCAGCAACAATCCAGGGAAGCAATCATGAATGTTCACACTTAACACCAGATTACAGGGTAGGAAGGGAGGAGAGCTCTGTGCTACATTTAGGCAGTCAAGTAAGTGAGTAGGACTAGTAGACTGATGGGACATGACTGCAACTAATGAGACCAATTTCTCTGGGAAATGTCTCATCAATTTATAGCCACGTCATATATAATGCATTACCGCTGAAAAACAGATTTAGACCAAACCAAAGGAGCACTTTATTTATTCCCACTGCTTCCTCAGCACACAGTAAGACCTTGACAAATATCCATGGAAGGAATCAATGACTCCAAAACTGAATGAGTCACTATGCATGAGAACTGGCAAATATTTATAAAAAGGCTTATATATAAAGAACACGTCTATTGACAAAGGTATGCAGGTGAAAAACTTAACATGGACCCCCATGTGTTCAGTTACCTTAAGCTTCTCAGTCTCCTTCCTGCAATCTCTCCTGGGGGGAGTGTGAGTGGGATCCCTGGAGCAGTACCCCATCTCTTCAGGAATTACACTCCAAACACACACCAGTTCACAAGGAAAGATACTGACTGAAGTTTATAAACAGATTTCAGCCTTTCTCGATGGCAACATCTACATTCATTTCTCTAAAATACAGCATAATGGTACGATAAATTGACACAACAAGGAATAAAGAGAACAACACAAATAATGGTTTAACTTCTGGATGTTGCTTAGAATCAGTCCTTTTCAGAACAGCCCTTGATTCCGTCCATCCATAGACTAAGATATTATTTCAAAAGCAAGCAAAGGTACTACCTTAAAAAATTTATATATCTTCCCAACAAAGAGTAAGAATTCTTTAAAGTTCTCATTAGCCGTTAGGCTTTAGCACTTCTGCTGGTTCTAATAGAAAGATAAGAAACATGAAGGCTTTAGAAATCCCCGGCCCTGGGGAATGAAAGAAAGCATCTCTCTATCAGTTACTCTTCACCTCTTCTGATGCTCCTTATTGGAAGAGAATGACAACTGAATGCTTTTTCTTTTAAACCTGCTTTACACCTAGAGGGATGTGTGTTTTTAAGAAAATGCCTGACTCTTCCCATGCAGGTAAGTAATAACATATTTTGAGAAACTGTGTGTTATTTATTTTTTGTACTCAAGACAAGCCCATGATCATCTTCCATGAGTCCTACCTCAAGTGCACAGAAAATGAAATTTCACCTACCAAAATTGCAGGTTTCACTACCCTGCAGCACACTGCCTTCCTCACGTTACTCCTTTTGCAGAATGTGCAGCAGATGTTTTTCACCTGATTTTTTTAAATATTCATTTATTTAATCTATTTATTTACGTTTGGCTGTGCTGGGTCTTTGTTGCCACAAGCCGGCTTTGCTCTGCTTCCGGTGAGCAGGAGGTACTCTCCGGTTGTGGTGCACGGGCTTCTCATTGAAGTGGCTTCTCTGGTTGCCGAACATGGGGTCTAGGGCACAAGGGCTGGTTGCGGTTCATGGGCTCAATAGTTTCGACCCCCAGGCTCTAGAGCACACGCTCAGCAGCTCTGTGAGGGGGGCTAGCTGTCCCATGGCATATGGGATCTTCCCGGACCATGGATCTAACCTGTGTTTCCTGCATTAGCAGCGGGATTCTCAATCACTGGACCATGAGGGAACACTTGCCAGATTTAAAAAAAAAAAAAAAAAAAAAAACTAGTTACAAGAGAACAAAAGTGAGAGTCCCCTGAGGGCAGGAATTTTGTCTCTTCTGTTCATCGCTGCATCTCAAAGACCTAGAACCTGGCCCACTCAATAAACATTTTTTAAAAAAATATATTATTTCAGTGTGGGGAAAATGGGAGCTTTTCATCCATAATAAAACTTAAAGCTGGAGAAAAGTGTTTAAAAGAAGGTTCCATAAAAGTTGGCTCTTTGGTCAACACATATTTCATTTTTGAAGTCTCAAATATTTATAGTATGATTCAGTGTTTGTGGCCGTTGTGTTTCTTTGGCTTAGAAAAATCAATTAATCCTAAAACCAACTATTTTCATTTCAAAGCACTATACACTTCAGGTAGTTTGGAGCATGTAGTTGGTAAAGAATCCACCTGCCAATGCAAGAGATGCAAAAGTCTTGGGGTTCGAACCCTGAGTCAGGAAGATCTCCTGGAGAAGGAAATGGCAACTTACTCCAATATTCTTGGCTGGAAAATTCCAGGGACAGAGGAGCCTAGAGGGCTGCAGTCCATGGAGACACAAGAGTTGGACACGACTGAGTGAGTGAGCACGTACACACTTCCCCACAGACTCAGCGGCCTCCCACAGAAAGCCCTGAGCAATCACACTCAGTATCTGATACAAGCCTGGCCTTGGCCTCTGGTGTAGGACTATAAAACACAAAAGGAAATACAAACGCTGCAAGTAGTGGGTGTCCCCAAGATAAACAGTGTTTAAAAGGCTTCACCAAGAAATCTGATGGTCATATGCAAACATCCTTTCTGCATTCCCAGCATAAATCACTTCTCCAGAGAGCTCAGTTTCAGGGTCCTGAGTTAATCATTTGGCTGCAGTAAACAGTGAAAGCAATCAATCTCACAGGCTTTGGAATTTGTGTAAAGACTTGCCCTTATAAGCTAGTTTCTCCAGTCTGCATATTTCAAAATTTTTCTTTAGGAGCTAAAATTTAACTGATGGGATACATCCAATCTTCAGCCAAGGCTGCCCTTTGATCCAGCAAAGACTCAGCAGGCTCTTTAACCACAAAAAGAAGACGTTTCCTCCTTGAAATTATTGGCAAAGTAGAAACTCTTCATGGTGTCCAAATAGTATTTAAAGTTAAAGAAAGATTAAACTAAACATCTTGGATGAAATGAAATGCTATTTTTCCTGTCTGTGTCCTGGAAGATGCCAGCCTGTGGGAACTGATGAGGCTGTGAGGGCTTGAAGACAGAAGAACCAAACAGATCCCCAGTCTAACATACACAACCCTGCAGGTCCACGTTTATCTCTTTTGCCTGCTAAGTTGCTTCAGTCACATGCAACTCTGTGATCCCTGTGGACTGAGCCTGCCAGGCTCCTCTGTCCGTGGAAATCTCCAAGCAAGAATACTGGAGTGCCCTCCTCCAGGGGATATTTTCTGACCTAGGGATCAAACCCACTTCTCTTATGTCTCCTGCACTGGCAGGCAGGTTCTTTACCACCCGTTCCACCTGGGAAGCCTTTCATCTTTTATATACTGGGAATTGTAAAAGACATTTCATTTGAAAATAGGTTCCCTTCAGCACTCTCGCTCGAAGGCAGGCTAAAACTGACAGTTCCATTTCCTTTGGGAGTCGGCGGGCTCTTGAGATGGGCTTTACAAGCTCTGGGACTTTCCTCCTACCTGGAAAAATGGCGAAGTTGCTGGATTTTGGCTTGACTTGAAAAGAGTGAGCTGCATTGCTGACCTTGACGATTGTGACAGCACAGTACCTTGATTTTCTGCTTCATTATGTCCAATCTAAGGATTTGTCACTGACGTATCCAACTTCCCACTCACTTTTCCACGCTCCACTGAACCCAGGAGCCACGACCACAGCTCCGGCTTTGGCAAACACAAAAACACATACCGCGCCTCAAACCCTGAAGAAAGGTGCAGATGGTGACAGCTAACAGCCCCCAGGCTGCCACCGGCTTGCCTGCCCAAGGTTGGAAAATCAAGCCTCCTCCAGAGGACAACAAGCCTTAGGTGTGAGACTGACTAAATGCTTGTCTTGAAGTATATTATTTCAGGAAGAGAGGAAAGAATATGAGAAAACCAATAAAAGATGGAACATCCCTAACATTCAGAACTATCCAGCCATTTAAAAGAAAGAATTCACTCTATGTAGTAATGCAAAAAGATATCTACACACGCACACACACACACACACGCGCACACACACACACACACACACACACATATAACTGGAGAAGGAAATGGCAACCCCTTCTAGTATTCTTGCCTGGGAAATTCCATGCACAGAGGAAGCTGGTGGGCTACAGTCCATGAGGTCACAAAACATCAGACACGACTGAGCACATAGGAACCATGCATGCAAGCATACACATATACACTACTCTCCCATTCAAGAAAAATACATACATATATATATACACATGCAGGAGTGTGTTCATATAGAAAATATCTAGGACACCCACGATGGTGGCTCCTATAGAATGAGACTGGAGGGAGGGTGCAGTGCATTACACAACCTTTTTGCTCCCTTTAAATCCTTAACCATGAGTATATATTGACCATATAATAATCTTGCAATGTTTACTAGAAAGTCAGAATTTAAGAAGGAGAGGGAAGCAATAACGCAAACCTAAAACTAGATAATTAAAAGCCAATTTCTTCTTTCCTGCCAAGGATGTGCAGACTCTTAGGACAGCTAATCAAAACATGGCACTTGCTGTGGTCCTCTCACACTGCAGGTGCTTCCTCAGCTCCACCATTTTCAGGACCATGCTGTTTCGAGTCACACCCTCCTCCAAGAATTTGGAGGGAGTCAAAATATAAAAAGCCAACAGAATTCCAAATCTGGAGCTTCACTCAACACAGAAAGGAACAGCAACACTGAGATGACGCTCCCCAAAGTGTGTGAATTACAGTCTTTGAGAGTTTAAAAGAAGATTTCTCTAGCTCCTGTGCTGTGCTCAGTCGCTCAGTCTGCCTGGCTCTTTGCGACTCCATGGACTGTAGCCCACCAGGCTCCTCTGTCCATGGGATTCTCCAGGCAAGAATACCGGAGTGGGTTGCCATGTCCTCCTTGAGGGGATCTTTCCAACTCGAGAATCGAACCCAGGTCTTCTGCACTGCAGGTGGATTCTTCACCATCTGAGCCACCAGGGAAGCCCAAGAATACTGGAGTGGGTAGCCTATGCNCTTGAGGGGATCTTTCCAACTCGAGAATCGAACCCAGGTCTTCTGCACTGCAGGTGGATTCTTCACCATCTGAGCCACCAGGGAAGCCCAAGAATACTGGAGTGGGTAGCCTATGCTTTCTCCAGGGGATCTTCCCAACCCAGGAATTGAACTGAGGTCTCCTGTGTTACAGGAGGATTCTTTACCAGCTGAGCTACCAACAAAGCCCTCTCCACTCCCTATTTCAAACTAAAAAGGAACTATTCACAGGAGAGCTGGGTCCCTTCTGCTGCCCATCAGGAATGCCTCATTTCCAGTTGATGAAACACAAACCAGATGGATTTTGCTGGTGCATGTGTTCTTCCAGACACACTGTGTATTCATGGTCAATATAATTTGTAACAATAAACACTATTAAGAAAAGGATGGATCTCCTTAAAGATGAAATCAAAGAGACCGAGTTCAGGTCAAGCTATCAAGCATTAATGACTATGGTCCCCAAATAAGCAGTGTTGATCACCAGAATTCTTCACATGGGGTGAACTTCATGCTTTTGATATATTTTGTTATAAATAATTAAAAATACAAATACATAATTAATATCCATGTAGCCTATGAAAATCAGAGCATTAATCTAGAAACTCAAGAATGATTGCTATGGGACTTCCCTGGTGGCTTAGTGGTTGACTTCACCTTCCAAGACAGAAGGCATGGGTTAGATCCCTGGTTGGGGAGCAAAAATCCCAGACCTCACAGCCAAAAACCAAAACATAAAATGGAAACAATATTGTAACAAATTCCATAAAGACTTTAAAAATGGTCCNTGCTTTTGAAGTGTGGTGTTGGAGAAGACTCTTGAGAGTCCCTTGGACTGCAAGGAGATCCAACCAGTCCATCCTAAAGGAGATCAGCCTTGGGATTTCTTTGGAAGGATTGATGCTAAAGCTGAAACTCCAGTACTTTGGCCACCTCATGCGAAGAGTTGACTCTGATGCTGGAAGGGATTGGGGGCAGGTGGAGAAGGGGACGACAGAGGATGAGATGGTTGGATGGCATCACCAACTCGATGGATGTGAGTCTGAATGAACTCTGGGAGCTGGTGATAGACAGGGAGGACTGGCATGCTGCAATTCATGGGGTCACAGAGTCGGACATGACTGAGTGACTGAACTGAACTGATACCTTAAAAAAAACTCAAGAAATAGCAGTATAACTATGATATTTTTGNGTTTGGGGGCAGGTGGAGAAGGGGACGACAGAGGATGAGATGGTTGGATGGCATCACCGACTCGATGGATGTGAGTCTGAATGAACTCTGGGAGCTGGTGATAGACAGGGAGGCCTGGCATGCTGCAATTGATGGGGTCACAGAGTCGGGCATGACTGAGTGACTGAACTGAACTGAACTGATACCTTAAAAAAAACTCAAGAAATAGCAGTATATCTATGATATTTTTGCAATGTGGAAAAATATGCCTGAAGAAACAACTAAAAGTATTAAAAGTGGCTGCTTCTGGAGGGTGACAGAACTTGTGAAGAGGGGAGCTGTTTTTCACTGCAAATCTTGTTTCACTATTTGTATTTTAAGACTATGCACATTATTACTTTGCTAAAAAACAAATGAACACAGGAATTAAAAATAGTTGTGCTACAGTGTTTGGAAAGGGGGTGAATTTTTAAAATATCTTTTAATGCAGTTCTTTTATAGTTTTATCAATAGCAAAAACATAAAAATCTTTGTAATCTTTAAAGTACTTTATAAATTGAAGTTGTTGAGCTCACTGGGGATGCTGACTTCCAAAAGACACCTGCATGTATCCACAGTGTGATTTCTGGGCTTCTAAGTGTGTTAGTCACTCAGTCGTGTCTGATGTTTTGTGACCCGATGGACTGTAGGAGGCCAGGCTCCGTTGTTCATAGAATTCTCCAGGCAAGAATACTGGAATGGGTTGCCGTGCCCTCCTCCAAAGGATCTTCCTGACCCAAAGATAGAACCTAATTCCCTTGCTTGGCAGGCAGATTCTTTAGTACTGAGGCACTTTTAGAATAGGATAAGATAATTAAGTGAAGTTTATTTTAAAAGGTTATGCTTTATGTTGGAGACAGTATTGAAAATGGACATGCTTATACTCTGTTGATGTTGATGACATTATAACATAGCACACTTTTTCTGGAAGATAATCGGACAATAAATATAGGAAGTCTTAAAAATGATTATTTTTTCCTCTCAGCAATTTCACTCTCAAGTATTCATCCAAAGGAAATAATCAGTGATTTGCACAAAAATTTGGTTACATGAATGTTTATTATAGACCTGTTTATAACAGCAAAAATGTTGCAAACAATCTAAATGTCCAAACACAAGCAACTCATACACTTGAGTAATTTAGGTCATGTGGTCATTAAAATAATTCAATAGAAAGATATTTAATGACATAGAAAAATAGTCATCACACATAATTAAGTAGAAAAAAAAGATTACAGAATACACATCACCACATTTTTATAAATGTGTGTAACTCTATAAGCAAAGAAATGAGCTTCAAAGAATATACATCAAAAACAACTGCTATCTGGAATTTGAAATTTTTCCAGTAAATCTCCTTTTATGTGTATTTCATTCAGTGAACATATATCATTTTATAATGAAAAGAAAGGTAAGAAGTTGTTTCTTTTTAAAGCTGATTAAGTAAAGAATATAGGGCTACAAAGTACTGATATTTTTAAATGTTATATACATACATTAATGTTTAAAAATAAGAAAGAGGGGGAAAAAAGGTTATGATCAAGCAGCAATCTCAATGTATTTGTTGGCCCAAATAGTAATTCTCCAAAGTCAAAGAATACAGTCTCATCTGAGGTTTATCAATTTTTCTAACCTTTCCAAAACATTATTCATTCATTTTGAATGTTTGCTTCTATTTCATTCTGTTCCCATATTCATTCTTTTCTTCCTTCTACTTTCTTTAGGTTTCACCTATTATTCTTTGCTAAAACTTCTTGAGATTTTTTTAGCCTTTTTTTTTAAAGTTTTATTTACATATATTTCAAAGTTTTTAATTTCTATTTATTCAGTGCTTTAGCTGTACTTTATAGAATTTTTATCATTCTGTTCGATATTAATTTATCTTATGATTTCTTCTTTGACTTACTATTTAGAAAAACACTGGTATTTTCTAAAATATTTGAGAATTGTCTAAGTTGCTTTTGTTAGTAATTTCTAGCTTTTTTTTTTCTCAGTGCCCAGAAGTGTACTTTTTGGATTTTAATTCCTTGGAAATTAAAACGTGCTTTATAACTGGTACATGTTCATTTTTGGCAACTGTACAGTATACATTTAAAAGAAATGCATATTTTGCCATTGTGTGTCCTATTCTATACATTGTATATCAATTAAGTCAGGTTGACTAATTTGTTCAAATATTCTATACCCTCTGATTTTTTTGGTCCACTTATCATCAAAGTTATATCAAAATCTTCCATTGTACTGTGAGTTTGTCTGTGTTTCCTTGCCATACTTCCAATTTTTGCTTTATATATTTTGAAGTCATATTATTAGGTATATACACATTTAAAAGTGGTATAGATTCTTGGTGGATTAACCTGTTTATCATTATGAAATGCTGCTCCAAGAAATTCTTTTTGCCTTAAGATAGCATAGCTATACTGGCTATCTTTCGTTTATTGTTTGTGAGATTTTTCATTTTCTAAACCTTTACTTTCAATGTTTTGGAATTTTTATGTTTAAGATGTGTTCCTTATAAGCACCATATACTCACGTTCTGTTTGCTTACTTTTCCAGGCTGATAATCTTTATCTTTTGGTGGAAGGCTTTGATATTTTACATTCAATGGAATTAAATACATATTTATGTTTAAATTTTCCCTCTTGCTATTTGCTTTACATTTGTTCCTCTTTCTCTTCTGCCTTATTTTGGGTTTATCAAGAATTTTTATTACTGTATTTCTTTCCCTTTAACTTTCTTGTTAGTTATTCATTCCTTAACTATGCTTTCAGTTGATACCCTAGAAATTACAACCTGCATTCCTGACCTAGCAAAATCTAACTTAAATTATTGTTTTTACTACTTCCTAGGTCACACAGAGATTTTAGACTGTTTTTTCTTTATTTAATCCTCTCCCAAACTATCTACTATTTTGGCTGTGCATTTTTATTATATATATATATTTCCTTTTTGCATAGTCAATAATCATTTAGATTAACTCACATATTTACCATTTACCATTTTTTAATTTGGCTCTTCATTTCCTTCCTGTATCCCTGAGCTTCCCTGTGATATAATTTTTTTACTGCTTGAAGAATGTTCTTTAGTATTTTGGTTAGTGTAGATCTACACACAATAAATTCTCTCAGTTTTGTCTGAAGGATCTTTTTTCACCTTTAGGTTTGAAGGATTCTTTTTGCTAGGTATAGAATACTACATTGGCAGTTGTTTTTCTTCACATTTTGAAAGCACCTTCTCGTTGTTTCCTGGCTTTCATTGTTTCCTCTGAAAGTCTTCTTACTACCTTCTTTCTCCTTTCAAGGTAATGTCATCTTTATTCTCGGGCTAATTTCATGATTGGCTCTTTGTGTTGGTTCTCAGTACTTATGCTAAGATTTCTCTTTGTCCTTTATCTTGTATAGAGTCCAAAGTCCTCATTCTCTCTCTCTCTCTCTCTCTCTCTCTCTCTCTCTCTCTTCAAATGTTGTTTTCCTGTCCCATCTCTCCTCTCCTCCTGGGACACCAATTACACAAATGCTGGACCTTTCACCAGATCTCATTTTTCTCTTACACTGCTTACTCTATTTTCCTTTCTTCTTGCTCATTGTGTTTCAGACTAAGTATTTTCTTCTGCTCTTTCAGTTCACTACTTCACTTTTCAACCATGTCATATGTGTCTTAATCAGTTGTTTTATTCAGTTAATTATATAACTTTATTTGGTCCTTTTCCTTAGTTTCCAGTTGCCTACTACAACTCTCAGCCCTATCTTTTAATTCCTTGAAAATGTTAATCATTGTTGTAAAGACTATGATAGTCCCATTACCTGAAACCCTGGTGGGCCTTTTCCTATCTTTTTTCCTTTTTAATTTTCAGTTACAGCCTCCAATTTTTATGGTGTTTTTTCTTTTTTAACTAGTAGAGTTCATTAGAAACTCTAGATGATGCTATCTTCCTCCAGAGAGGAATAATTTCACTTTTGGCAAGCAGCTAGTCTAATGATACCAATAATTTTTAAACCATTCTAATCCAACCAAAGACTGGCCTGATTCATAGCTCAGCTTCAGTCTTTGTGGGACTGGTCAATTTCCTGCTTACTCTTGCTTCTAGGGTGCAATTGTTCAAGCTCTCAGATGAAAGTCTGGGGTATTTACCAGCCATGCTCCCACTCTCAACTGCCACTTTTGCACATTTCCTCACCTGTATCTTGGTCCCATTAAGTTACTATCTTAATAGCTCTCCTAACACCTTTAATCAAAATGTTTTTCATATTTTGTACATATTTTCCAGTTGTTTTCAGCAGAAGAATAGTTTAAAATAACATTGTCCACCATTGCCAAGAGAACTCACTCACCTAACAGGTTCTTAAAATTAAATCCCAAATAAATATTTTAATCTTTCATAACCAACTCTGATGCTGGGAGGAATTGTGGGCAGGAGGAAAAGGGGATGACAGGAGAGGAGATGGCTGGATGGCGTCACTGACTCAATGGACATGAGTTTGAGTGAACTCTGGGAGTTGGTGATGGACAGGGAAGCCTGGCATGCTGCAATTCATGGGGTCCCAAAGAGTCGGACATGACTGAGGGACTGAACTGAACTGAACTGAACCAACTTCAAATGAGTGCTGGACCATAATAAGTTAAACACAGGTGAAAAGGATGGTTTGGGTGCTCTAGTGATGTCAAATATCAACTTCCATGAAAACAAAATTTCCTCTTTAAAAAAATAAAAAAGAATCTTTCAGTCAATATCCAATGCTTTTTCTGCGGCTCTAACTAGTGACCTTTTAAAAGCCATTTCCACTCTCAAAAGAACATAGAAAATACAAATATCTTTTTTTTTCTTGCAAGTAGTTTACGTCATTACAAAATTTGAGATCTGTAGATGAATTTAAAGGTCTTCTACCTCAACACTATCATTTTACAAACTAGGAAACTGAGACTCAGAGAGGTGAAGTAATTGGCTCACTAGTTCTTAAAAGAGCTAGGAAACTAATCTAGTTTGACAGTACATTGACAGTATTTCAATATACGTAATTACATTGCCAATAATTATATTGATAGTATCTCAAATGAAAAAAATACAGCTTTGAAAAAAGTTTATTAAAGAGATAAGTAAAATGGAACATAATCAAACCCAATCATAACCAATTACAATATCTGGACCTAACATGAATCCTTATAAACAAACCAAGAACGAAATAGAGGCAGAAATTCAAACATGACTGAATATCTGAGTTATAAAGGAACAATTAATTATGTTAGATATTAAAATGTTATTTTGACTCTTTTTAAAAGAGTCACTATCATTTACACACACATCTTAAATATTTATTGATGAAATGATCAAGCAAATGGATCTACTTTAAAATAAGACAAGATGGGAAGAAACATGTGACTAAAGTGATTAAATACCCTGGCCATGAGTTTCTGGGTGATGACAATACATAGATATTTGTTACATTAATCATCTGCAATTGGTTGGAATTTTCCATAATAAACAGTAAAAATAGAATTAGAAAGAAAGTGAAAGTTTCATCAGTTATTTTTTTAATTAAAAAAGAGTTACCAGTTAAATAAGTTAAAGAGGGCTAAAAGTCAAATCCAATACAGTTTAATAAATATCTCTAGATAAGAAATTTCAGCCAACAGAATAAATGCTTTAAGTAGTAACTTGTGCAACCTATAAATTAAGCAAGAGGCAAGATAATATATTATTCAGCATAATTCAACCTCCTTTTTAATATTTGATCACATAAGTATTAATAATATTGTTCCTAGAAATTTTTTTAAAATTTCGGCTTCATTGAGGTATAACCGACAAAACTATAAGATATTGGAAGTGAAGATCATGGTGATTTTATATACATTCACATTCTAATAGTAAAGAATCGCCTGTCAGTGCAGGAGACACAAGAGACATGGCTTCAGTCCCTGGGTCGGGAGGAACCCCTGGAGTAGGAAATGGCAACCCGCTCCAGTTTTCTTGCCTAGAAAATCCCACTGACAGGGGAAAGAGGTGGGCTACTGTCCATGGGGCTGCAAAGAGTCAGACACAACTGAGCACACACACAGTATATATTGTGAAAGGATTTCTTCCATCTAGTTAATTAACACACCCATAACCTCACATATTTATCTTTTTTTTTTTTTGGTGACAACATTTCAGTTCTTAGTATATTTCATTTTACAATACAGGGTTATCAACTATAATCTTTCTTTAAATCTAGAAGAAATTATTGATGCTAACTCAGCACTCGTTGTTTGAAACATTATTAATATTCTACAACCCAGACCCTCCTCTACTAACAAACCATCGCCACTGTAGAATGCTGGCCACATTGATGGTATTTCCGAATCCACATAAGACTTACTAGAGAGAAAAGGATAAATTGGGGGAACTAGGAATTAGAAGGTAAAAATGAGTACCAAGATAAAAACCAATTAACACTGTCCTAGGTCGCCTGTAAACTGCTCTTTCATACCTGAATATATCTTAAAAGTCATAACTTGGGGATAGGTGGCAGAGATCAAATATAAAATAGGAGAACTTTTTCCAAAAATTATTTTATCATACATCCCATCGAANACATAAGACTTACTAGAGAGAAAAGGATAAATTAGGGGAACTAGGAATTAGAAGGTAAAAATGAGTACCAAGATAAAAACCAATCAACACTGTCCTAGGTCGCCTGTAAACTGCTCTTTCATACCTGAATATATCTTAAAAGTCATTACTTGGGGATAGGTGGCAGAGATCAAATATAAAATAGGAGAACTTTTTCCAAAAATTATTTTATCATACATCCCATCGAATATTCCCTGCTTAATCAGTCATCTGCTAGGTGTTCACTGGCGGTTATGCCCCACATTCTTTCTTTATTCCACCGTATTCTTGCTGACACTCCTGCTCTTCAGCCCGTAAGTCCAATACCTGCCTGCCTCCCCATCTGTCTGAGGCTGGCACCATGAGGAGGGATGACTTATTTCCGAAGAATACTGCACCACTTTCCCAAACTAGGGGAGTCTGTGAACTAGGGAGCTAGATCATTTTCATTTAAATAAACAGAGGGCTCCTCTGTCCATGGGACTGTCCAGGCAAGAATACTGGAGTGGGTTGCTACTTCCTCCTCTAGGGGATCTTCCCAACACAGGGATTGAACCCTCGTCTCCCGCATCTTCTGCATTACAGGAACCATCAAGGAAGCCCAATTTAAATACACAGATGTACAGATCTGCACTTGCACGTGAGCACACACACACACACACACACACACACAGTCGCTGCTTACAAATCCCAGGGACTGGAAACTACAGAGATCCTCATATTTGGTATTTACTTATTTAAGGTGAAGGAATATCAAACTTACTCNCTGCCTCCCCATCTGTCTGAGGCTGGCACCGTGAGGAGGGATGACTTATTTCCAAAGAATACTGCACCACTTTCCCAAACTAGGGGAGTCTGTGAATTAGGGAGCTAGATCATTTTCACTTAAATAAACAGAGGGCTCCTCTGTCCATGGGACTGTCCAGGCAAGAATACTGGAGTGGGTTGCTACTTCTTCCTCCAGGGGATCTTCCCAACACAGGGATTGAACCCTCGTCTCCCGCATCTTCTGCATTACAGGAACCATCGAGGAAGCCCAATTTAAATACACAGATGTACAGATCTGCACATGCACATGAGCACACACACACACACACACAGTCGCTGCTTATAAATCCCAGGGACTGGAAACTACAGAGATCCTCATATTTGGTATTTACTTATTTAAGGTGAAGGAATATCAAACTTACTCTTTATTTATTAACTACAGTTCAACAGTAACTTAAATAATTTCAGCTGACATTTATCAAATGTCATTTATCAAATGCTTGTCTGATATAAGGGAGCCATTGCGCTAAGTTCATGGTCCCACCTTATCTCATGCACATTCATTTCTTCATGCACACATTTATCTCATTCAATTCCCATAACAACCTTAGGAGATAGGTACTAAAGCTATCCCCCCATTTTCTAGCAAGAGAAACAGGTTCAGAGAGATTAAGTCACCTGTCCGGGGATACACAGTGGTAACAGAGAATTACTATGTAATAGTTGGGATTTTTATCAAAGCTGAAAACCCAATCTCATTATAAAAACAAGCAGTAAGAGCAAGAGTTAAAAGAAATTGCATACCCTTAAAGATATATTCCTCTACACACATCCTGGATGAATGTCTGGGCTTACCTGTAATACTGCTGATCCCCAGCTTACTTTTCCCCAACCTCTTGACCACATCCTCACCAAAAATTGGCATGGAGCCCTCCAGAAACAATACGGCTCAGCTCCTGCTCTCCATGGCCATCCTTACTTTTCTTGCTAATCTCCACAGTTGTATAAAATTAAAATATAGATGGTGCTTATTAAATGCAATGAATAATATTGTTAATTGAAATGACAGCAGCTGAGGGCTAAGTGACACCAATACAAGTGACACCAATACATGTGGAAGTGAAGCTCTTTGCAGGCCAGGGATGGAAGGCAGAACTGCCTATCAGCCTAAGACCACATGCAGAAGGAAGACACGTGCCCAGTGGCAGAATCCAAGGTTGGAAGCTCTTGCCTTAGATTAAACTAGCGTACACTGCATGCACACAGACCCTGATAACAACTAGAATCTACTGGCCAATTACTACTACAAAAATACCATTTATCCAGCCTTATCTATATAACATAACCCTAAGCATTTTATATAATTATCTCTATGTATTATGTTATTATTGTATTTCACAGATAAGAATCTGGATGCAAAGAGAGCTTTAGTAACGTGCCCAAGGTGACATGGAGACNTTATCTATATAACATAACCCTAAGCATTTTATATAATTATCTCTATGTATTATGTTATTATTGTATTTCACAGATAAGAATCTGGATGCAAAGAGAGCTTTAGTAACGTGCCCAAGGTGACATGGAGACAGGATTAGAACCCAGTTCAGCTTAACTCCAAAGCAAATGTTATTAACTGCCACTCACACCACTACACACGCCCCCAATCCAGGTGTGAAGCTCAGCTTTCCTTCGGAGACGGAATGCAGACATCCACCAATGCCAAAACGACACACACCAGACGTGGGGCACTTTCCATGGAGCTCAATATAGTTTCTCCCCATAATGCATCAAGTTTCCCTTGTCAATTATCTCCAAGAGAGGATATGGTTATCAAAATCAAACATTCTCTCATCCATGCTTTTAAGCTTGAGAGGATAAAATATATATACACATATATATTTATATACATACAGGTACATAATTAAATAAGTTATTTTACTTAGCATGTGGGCTTCCTGGTGGCACAGAGGGTAAAGAATCTGCCTGCAATGCAGGAGATCCAGGTTCGATCCCTNGATGCTCAAACGCTCCAATGTTCTTTACACTGCAGTAGATTTCAGCCCTGAAAAGCATCTCCGAGGTAAACACACCTTTCTAATGCTGACATATCATCTTCACGTGGCACAAACTCAGGTGTCAGGAACGGTAAGCAGTTTCGGCTTCTGCCTATGCTGCTTTTATTATGAAGCACAGACATTTCCAACACAACAGTCATGCCTCTCACCAGACTCCATAATTTCTCTATAATCATCAAGATACAAACATTTTCCTCACTTGATATCAAAAGAAATAGGATAATAACTCCAGAGGTATGGGCAGGAATGGTGGAGGAGAAAGAATGATATTCTGGATGGGGTTGAGGAGTCTCAAGGAAAGCTGAGCTGAAAGGAAAAGTCTGCCAAGGCTGAGCCTGGCTCACTCAAATAGATTTAGTCAAGAAGATTTCTATAAATTTAAACCTCTATAGCAAATCCTATGTGATTATATACCAGTCTCAGAATTTTAATACCTAAAAGAATTTATTCCTCTGAAATATGTTTTTATCCAAGGCACAATGAAAGCACAGGAGAATGTAGCACATCTTCAAAAACCTACATGTATCTTAAGGAAAAAAATAAAAGTAATTTTTACTTCAAGTGTTAATAATACCTGAAAGGAAGATCAGAAAATACCAGTAGCAACAATTCAGTTTATTTGGTACCACAGCTTCATAGCAGCAGAAGTGATGGCTATTTAACACTATAGCCTGTAGAAAGCTCTCCCCACAAGCTACAAGCTGCCCGAGGGTAGGGCCATGTCTATCCCCACATCCCCGGTGTCTGGAAGCAGTGTGGACGTAGAGATTGTCTATAAATGAAGGGGGTTAGTGAATGACTGAATACTTAGTTGAGTAGGCTGTTGGAGTTGCTTACAACTTTTACAGTTTCAACTTTTTAAGACAGAAGAATGGGGAAAAAAACTGAGATGTGAATCAGTGATTCTGATTTGGCTGGACTTCATTAATATCATCATTGCTAGTAATAAGTATACAGCACTAAGTTTGTAATCAGTGCTACTAAAGCTATTAAACACAAAAAAATCTAGTTGATGTATTCTATATATCATCAGTCACCAGTCTTTTGGGCACCAGGGACCAGTTTCATTGAAGACAATTTTTCCACAAACAGAGGGGAGTTGGGATGGTCTCCAGATGATTCTCATAAGGAACAGGCAACCTAGACCCCTTGAACGTGTAGTTCACAGTAGGGTTTGCGCTTCTATGAGAATCTAATGCCTCAGATGATCTGCCAGGAGGTAGGGCTCATGCAGCAATGTGAGCAAAGGGGAGTGGCTGCTTGCTCACCCACCACTCACCTCCTGCTGTGTGACCCAGCTGCTAACAGGCCAAGGACCAGTACCAGTCCATGGTCTAGCATTTTGGAGACCCCTGCTATACATAGTTCTTATATTTCTATAATGTGGCTCAGTCGTGTGCAACTCTTTGCAACCCCATGGACTGTAGCCCCACCAAGCTCCTCTGTTCATGGAATTCTCCAGGCAAGAATACTGGAGTGGATCCTCCTCCAGGGGATCTTCCCAACCCAGGGATCAAACCCAAGTGAATCAGGCAATAGTCAACAACAGTGGTGCTTCAGGCCACAGTCAGAGTATAGACACCTTTATGAAAATGTGAAAACAATCACATATCTATCTAGCTTAAAATCCTACAGTAATTCCTTCTGCCTTAAGATAAAGTCCAAGCTTCTTTAAAAGGCTTCGAAACCTTCATTAGAGAGCCAAGAATTCTCTGTTTAGCCTTCTCTTTCACCACTTCTCTACCACTCAAGTCATTCTGAAATGCTTTTGGTTCCTCCAACATGCTATACTTCTCTTGCTCTCTCTCTCCCTCTCTCTCAGCTTTCAGGTATACTGTTCCCCCTGCATGTAACATCCTTCACCCAATCTCTTTAGTAGTTGTTTAGTCATACCTCCATCAAGATTTATTTCCATGAATACAGGACTGCATCTGTCTGATTCACCACATTCTAATGGCTAGTAAAATGTTGGGCACATGTTAGTCGCTCAGTTGTGTCCAACTCTTTGCAACCCTATGTATGGCAGTGCACCAGGCTCCTCTGTCCATGGAACTCTCTAGGTAAGAATACTGGCGTGGGTAGCCATTCCCTTCTCCAGGGGACCTTCCTGACCCACGGATTTAACCCGTCTCCTGCATTGCAGGTGGATTTGTTCCTGTCTGAGTTACCAGGACCTTAGAAAGTATTTTATGAATTAATGAATACTGGGGCTCATTCTGAGTGGCTTTTAATTATCCTGTGGCAATCATTTCAAAGTTCCATTAAACTGCTTGTTATCAGAACAAAAGCTTTGACTAACATAAAATAAACATATTCTAGAGGTCTCCATGCACATGAGGATGTTGGTGAATGACATCCTCTGTCAACAGTGCTTTCCCCATTTACCTTCTTACTTATTCACTGTTTCATGATCTATGATTAGACATGAGATAGGAATAAAATTAGGCATCAACACTAAAATTTTACAATGTGTTAGATCCAAAAATAAATCAAAGGGTACAATAAAATTTGAGGAGGGAAGGTGGGCTCGTCTAGCTCTGTGCAGATGGATAAAACTAAGAATTTTCAACACAAAGAGCATCAAGGATTTCCGTATCATATACCTATTATGCTGCTGAGGCATAAACAGATACAGTTCTTATCCTTTAGGGATCTAGACTGCAGATTCTAGAATCTAAGATAGACCACACAAGTCCAGATCACAGCAACATCTTTAACTTCTGGCACCCAAGGCTCATCAACGAAGAACTGTTCATAGTTCAACTGCCAAAGGTGGCCATTCAGAATGAAATCTGCCATGTGTGCAATGAGACAAAAAGATCCAGCCAAGTCTACTGTGCTGCTTTAGATAGGCACACACCATAGCTATTTTCTTGCAAAACATACGCAGTCCAGTCTGAGCAGAGCTCAAGCATTACCAAAGAAGTCTTTGTTTATCAATAAATATGAAGGGTGGCAAAGAGTCTGATAAAATACCCTCCTTACCTACTATCCAGCAAGGGGATAAGTCTCCCAGGCCAGGATGGCTTATTTCTGAACTATAACTTAATACAGTGCTTTCACAAGCTGTGCCAAGAGGGACAGAAGGCACAGTATGCTTGATTACAACACTTGTTGACCAGGGACCTGCAGACATACCCAAGGAAGGAATGAAGGCCAGCACCATTCCAAAGTCCCTTACCCTAACTGAGGTTCCCACTCTATTACAGAGGCCCCAGGATGCTTCCAAGGTGTGGAGGGGGGCGAGCTTTACTAAAAAATTTAAACCTCAGCAAAAAGAAAGCATTACAATCAGAAGCATTGGGCCAAAGTCTTCAAAGGAACTTGTTTTACTTTAGCCTACTTGGTGGCTCAGATGGTAAAGAATCTGCCTGCATTGTGCACCTGGGTTTGATCCCTGAGTCAGGCAGGAAGATCCCCTGGAGAAGGAAATGGCAACACACTGCAGTATTCTTGCCTAGTGAATTCTATGGACAGAGGAGCCTGGTGGGCTACCATCCATGGGGTTGCAAAGAGTCAGCATGACCAAAGCGGCTAACACACACATAAAGTAGGAACCCTAATCAGGCCTCTTCCTACTCTGGAGATTATACAAAAATTTGTTTATGTGGCTATTGCTCCAAGGAGAAAGATCCAACCAGCCTGCACTACTAGATCATTCAGATTTCATAGAAGATCAATTCGGAGGCAAGACTGGTTGAGTGGATTCTGAACTTTCACTGCATTTCCAAAGAAAGCTGGTAGCCCAGAAGAGTAAAGTATCAAAGCATCCAGGGGCTGTATTTTCTAGAGTTCCCTGGTTGCATGTCTTCCTGGATGTCTTCCTTGACTTGTCCTGGGATTGAGACAATTTCCCACAAAGTAGGTAAGGCTATGTAGCCAACACCAGAACCACAATCATTCCATCCAATTTATCTGTATCACAGCGCCAGATCTGGCCCGAATCTAGGTTCTGAACCCACATGTAGCAAGATTTTAATTCAGTTGAGACTACAGCAGAGAAAGTCCAGGAACCGAGCTTAAGTATCCTAAGATTCAAAGACTGAGAGACAATAAATCATTCTGGACTAGACCCCAAAAGTCACAGGGTATGCCTGTGAACCCCATGCATACTCAAGTCCCCAAGAGTATGCTCCATGCTGCACAGCAGTAATCCTTGAAGTCAAACGTGGTCCCGAACACCCTCCTCTGAAGCAAGACTGGCCAAAGCGGCAGCTCTACACACATGCTCCTCTGCCCCATCAACCTGCCTGGCCTGGACCCCAATAGAGAACAAACCAGAGCTACTGCAGGCTTCTCCCCAGTACACCATCTCACCATGGGACCAAGACTCCTGTCCAGAGAACTGGCAGGAATGAGAGAAACGTGAAAGATGTTTTGAGAATCTCAGAAAGAAACTGTTAATCACTCAGTCCTGTCTGACTCTTTGTGACACCATGGATTCAGAAATAAGCCTTACTGAGAATATGTAGTACACCTTGGATAACTCTAGATTAAGCCTTAGAGATAAACTCATACATGTAACAGCCCCAACATGTTGATGAAGGCAAAGTTGATTCTTGCCCTGCTGCCACTATGACGGAGGAAAGCGTTGTTTTATTGTCTGAAGTCACATATACAAAGTTTGTTATTGTTGGTGTTTTATTGTTTATAAGGAAAATTAATTGTTCAGATTAAAGATATTTGGCATATACACTGGTCATAAAAATTCAGTGTACATTTTAAATAAGACCAAACATGCTGTCAACTCCAAAACAAGCAGAATATATAAAATTCCAATACACTTGTACTCTACTCAAATATGTTCTATGAAGCAAACAGTTAAGGAAACACATTCACTTATAACTTCAAAAAAAATTCTCCCCATCAGTCTGACTAAAAGGAAAAAAAAAACAGGGAGCAAACAGAGGGGGAAAAAGATGTATTTTGCAATTGTTTTGCTTCAGTAGACAAGAAGGGAAAACAAACAAGAGAGGCTCTTCCTCTCTTTTCAATGTAGTAATATTAGCTGCTTCCAGAAAGCATAATCTGAACCACTCAATTACACCACCAGCTGTCAGTCACGACATTTTGCTTATTTCCACTACCTGATAGCGATGATCTCAAAATTAGAGTTTCCCATACCTTGGTCCATGGACCAGTCATCAGATCACCTGGGAAACTTGCAGTCATCCATTTTTGTCTCACTAAATCAAAATCCTCAGAACTGAGTTAGCTGGCTGGGTTTTTAATAAATACCCTGACTATAACTCAAAGTCAGGGTTAAGAGCTGCTAGTCTAAAAAGTCTGACCTGAACTTGCTGCCATAGCTTTTGAGGAGCTATTGGAAATATAATAAAAGTAGTAAAAGAAAGAAATATTGAATATAGCCATTTAATGGTTTGGGTTTGGACATTTCATAACTACAGTAACTAAGAAACAAGT
>SJYW01012159.1:0-43789 GCA_006410735.1 Raphicerus campestris | reverse complement strand
GGCTCACTCAAATAGATTTAGTCAAGAAGATTTCTATAAATTTAAACCTCTATAGCAAATCCTATGTGATTATATACCAGTCTCAGAATTTTAATACCTAAAAGAATTTATTCCTCTGAAATATGTTTTTATCCAAGGCACAATGAAAGCACAGGAGAATGTAGCACATCTTCAAAAACCTACATGTATCTTAAGGAAAAAAATAAAAGTAATTTTTACTTCAAGTGTTAATAATACCTGAAAGGAAGATCAGAAAATACCAGTAGCAACAATTCAGTTTATTTGGTACCACAGCTTCATAGCAGCAGAAGTGATGGCTATTTAACACTATAGCCTGTAGAAAGCTCTCCCCACAAGCTACAAGCTGCCCGAGGGTAGGGCCATGTCTATCCCCACATCCCCGGTGTCTGGAAGCAGTGTGGACGTAGAGATTGTCTATAAATGAAGGGGGTTAGTGAATGACTGAATACTTAGTTGAGTAGGCTGTTGGAGTTGCTTACAACTTTTACAGTTTCAACTTTTTAAGACAGAAGAATGGGGGAAAAAACTGAGATGTGAATCAGTGATTCTGATTTGGCTGGACTTCATTAATATCATCATTGCTAGTAATAAGTATACAGCACTAAGTTTGTAATCAGTGCTACTAAAACTATTAAACACAAAAAAATCTAGTTGATGTATTCTATATATCATCAGTCACCAGTCTTTTGGGCACCAGGGACCAGTTTCATTGAAGACAATTTTTCCACAAACAGAGGGGAGTTGGGATGGTCTCCAGATGATTCTCATAAGGAACAGGCAACCTAGACCCCTTGAACGTGTAGTTCACAGTAGGGTTTGCGCTTCTATGAGAATCTAATGCCTCAGATGATCTGCCAGGAGGTAGGGCTCATGCAGCAATGTGAGCAAAGAGGAGTGGCTGCTTGCTCACCCACCACTCACCTCCTGCTGTGTGACCCAGCTGCTAACAAGCCAAGGACCAGTACCAGTCCATGGTCGAGCATTTTGGAGACCCCTGCTATACATAGTTCTTATATTTCTATAATCTACCCTGTAATCTAATTATGCATGTGTTAGTGGCTCAGTCGTGTGCAACTCTTTGCAACCCCGTGGACTGTATCCCCACCAAGCTCCTCTGTTCATGGAATTCTCCAGGCAAGAATACTGGAGTGGATCCTCCTCCAGGGGATCTTCCCAACCCAGGGATCAAACCCAAGTGAATCAGGCAATAGTCAACAACAGTGGTGCTTCAGGCCACAGTCAGAGTATAGACACCTTTATGAAAATGTGAAAACAATCACATATCTATCTAGCTTAAAATCCTACAGTAATTCCTTCTGCCTTAAGATAAAGTCCAAGCTTCTTTAAAAGGCTTCGAAACCTTCATTAGAGAGCCAAGAATTCTCTGTTTAGCCTTCTCTTTCACCACTTCTCTACCACTCAAGTCATTCTGAAATGCTTTTGGTTCCTCCAACATGCTATACTTCTCTTGCTCTCTCTCTCCCTCTCTCTCAGCTTTCAGGTATACTGTTCCCCCTGCATGTAACATCCTTCACCCAATCTCTTTAGTAGTTGTTTAGTCATACCTCCATCAAGATTTATTTCCATGAATACAGGACTGCATCTGTCTGATTCACCACATTCTAATGGCTAGTAAAATGTTGGGCACATGTTAGTCGCTCAGTTGTGTCCAACTCTTTGCAACCCTATGTATGGCAGTGCACCAGGCTCCTCTGTCCATGGAACTCTCTAGGTAAGAATACTGGCGTGGGTAGCCATTCCCTTCTCCAGGGGACCTTCCTGACCCACGGATTTAACCCGTCTCCTGCATTGCAGGTGGATTTGTTCCTGTCTGAGTTACCAGGACCTTAGAAAGTATTTTATGAATTAATGAATACTGGGGCTCATTCTGAGTGGCTTTTAATTATCCTGTGGCAATCATTTCAAAGTTCCATTAAACTGCTTGTTATCAGAACAAAAGCTTTGACTAACATAAAATAAACATATTCTAGAGGTCTCCATGCACATGAGGATGTTGGTGAATGACATCCTCTGTCAACAGTGCTTTCCCCATTTACCTTCTTACTTATTCACTGTTTCATGATCTATGATTAGACATGAGATAGGAATAAAATTAGGCATCAACACTAAAATTTTACAATGTGTTAGATCCAAAAATAAATCAAAGGGTACAATAAAATTTGAGGAGGGAAGGTGGGCTCGTCTAGCTCTGTGCAGATGGATAAAACTAAGAATTTTCAACACAAAGAGTATCAAGGATTTCCGTATCATATACCTATTATGCTGCTGAGGCATAAACAGATACAGTTCTTATCCTTTAGGGATCTAGACTGCAGATTCTAGAATCTAAGATAGACCACACAAGTCCAGATCACAGCAACATCTTTAACTTCTGGCACCCAAGGCTCATCAACGAAGAACTGTTCATAGTTCAACTGCCAAAGGTGGTCATTCAGAATGAAATCTGCCATGTGTGCAATGAGACAAAAAGATCCAGCCAAGTCTACTGTGCTGCTTTAGATAGGCACACACCATAGCTATTTTCTTGCAAAACATACGCAGTCCAGTCTGAGCAGAGCTCAAGCATTACCAAAGAAGTCTTTGTTTATCAATAAATATGAAGGGTGGCAAAGAGTCTGATAAAATACCCTCCTTACCTGCTATCCAGCAAGGGGATAAGTCTCCCAGGCCAGGATGGCTTATTTCTGAACTATAACTTAATACAGTGCTTTCACAAGCTGTGCCAGGAGGGACAGAAGGCACAGTATGCTTGATTACAACACTTGTTGACCAGGGACCTGCAGACATACCCAAGGAAGGAATGAAGGCCAGCACCATTCCAAAGTCCCTTACCCTAACTGAGGTTCCCACTCTATTACAGAGGCCCCAGGATGCTTCCAAGGTGTGGAGGGGGGCGAGCTTTACTAAAAAATTTAAACCTCAGCGAAAAGAAAGCATTACAATCAGAAGCATTGGGCCAAAGTCTTCAAAGGAACTTGTTTTACTTTAGCCTACTTGGTGGCTCAGATGGTAAAGAATCTGCCTGCATTGTGCACCTGGGTTTGATCCCTGAGTCAGGCAGGAAGATCCCCTGGAGAAGGAAATGGCAACACACTGCAGTATTCTTGCCTAGTGAATTCTATGGACAGAGGAGCCTGGTGGGCTACCATCCATGGGGTTGCAAAGAGTCAGCATGACCAAAGCGGCTAACACACACATAAAGTAGGAACCCTAATCAGGCCTCTTCCTACTCTGGAGATTATACAAAAATTTGTTTATGTGGCTATTGCTCCAAGGAGAAAGATCCAACCAGCCTGCACTACTAGATCATTCAGATTTCATAGAAGATCAATTCGGAGGCAAGACTGGTTGAGTGGATTCTGAACTTTCACTGCATTTCCAAAGAAAGCTGGTAGCCCAGAAGAGTAAAGTATCAAAGCATCCAGGGGCTGTATTTTCTAGAGTTCCCTGGTTGCATGTCTTCCTGGATGTCTTCCTTGACTTGTCCTGGGATTGAGACAATTTCCCACAAAGTAGGTAAGGCTATGTAGCCAACACCAGAACCACAATCATTCCATCCAATTTATCTGTATCACAGCGCCAGATCTGGCCCGAATCTAGGTTCTGAACCCACATGTAGCAAGATTTTAATTCAGTTGAGACTACAGCAGAGAAAGTCCAGGAACCGAGCTTAAGTATCCTAAGATTCAAAGACTGAGAGACAATAAATCATTCTGGACTAGACCCCAAAAGTCACAGCGTATGCCTGTGAGCCCCATGCATACTCAAGTCCCCAAGAGTATGCTCCATGCTGCACAGCAGTAATCCTTGAAGTCAAACGTGGTCCCGAACACCCTCCTCTGAAGCAAGACTGGCCAAAGCGGCAGCTCTACACACATGCTCCTCTGCCCCGTCAACCTGCCTGGCCTGGACCCCAATAGAGAACAAACCAGAGCTACTGCGGGCTTCTCCCCAGTACACCATCTCACCACGGGACCAAGACTCCTGTCCAGAGAACTGGCAGGAATGAGAGAAACGTGAAAGATGTTTTGAGAATCTCAGAAAGAAACTGTTAGCCACTCAGTCCTGTCTGACTCTTTGTGACACCATGGATTCAGAAATAAGCCTTACTGAGAATATGTAGTACACCTTGGATAACTCTAGATTAAGCCTTAGAGATAAACTCATACATGTAACAGCCCCAACATGTTGATGAAGGCAAAGTTGATTCTTGCCCTGCTGCCACTATGACAGAGGAAAGCGTTATTTTATTGTCTGAAGTCACATATACAAAGTTTGTTATTGTTGGTGTTTTATTGTTTATAAGGAAAATTAATTGTTCAGATTAAAGATATTTGGCATATACACTGGTCATAAAAATTCAGTGTACATTTTAAATAAGACCAAACATGCTGTCAACTCCAAAACAAGCAGAATATATAAAATTCCAATACACTTGTACTCTACTCAAATATGTTCTATGAAGCAAGCAGTTAAGGAAACACATTCACTTATAACTTCAAAAAAAATTCTCCCCATCAGTCTGACTAAAAGGAAAAAAAAAACAGGGAGCAAACAGAGGGGGAAAAAGATGTATTTTGCAATTGTTTTGCTTCAGTAGACAAGAAGGGAAAACAAACAAGAGAGGCTCTTCCTCTCTTTTCAATGTAGTAATATTAGCTGCTTCCAGAAAGCATAATCTGAACCACTCAATTACACCACCAGCTGTCAGTCACGACATTTTGCTTGTTTCCACTACCTGATAGCGATGATCTCAAAATTAGAGTTTCCCATACCTTGGTCCATGGACCAGTCATCAGATCACCTGGGAAACTTGCAGTCATCCATTTTTGTCTCACTAAATCAAAATCCTCAGAACTGAGTTAGCTGGCTGGGTTTTTAATAAATACCCTGACTATAACTCAAAGTCAGGGTTAAGAGCTGCTAGTCTAAAAAGTCTGACCTGAACTTGCTGCCATAGCTTTTGAGGAGCTATTGGAAATATAATAAAAGTAGTAAAAGAAAGAAATATTGAATATAGCCATTTAATGGTTTGGGTTTGGACATTTCATAACTACAGTAACTAAGAAACAAGTGGCCACAAACAGAATTTATTTGGAAAAGACAATTATATATTACTACTCTTGCAGTACTTTCACAAGCCNTACTAGTCTAAAAAGTCTGACCTGAACTTGCTGCTATAGCTTTTGAGGAGCTATTGGAAATATAATAAAAGTAGTAAAAGAAAGAAATATTGAATATAGCCACTTAATGGTTTGGGTTTGGACATTTCATAACTACAGTAACTAAGAAACAAGTAGCCACAAACAGAATTTATTTGGCAAAGACAATTATATATTACTACTCTTGCAGTACTTTCACAAGCCATTTCTGGAGGCCTAAATATTAATGAGGGGAACTCCCTGGTATTTCAGTCAGTAAAGAATCTGCCTGCAGCGCAGGAGACCCAGGTTCAATCCCTGGGTCAGGAAGGTCCCCTGGAGAAGGAAATGGCAATCTATTCCAGTATTCTTGCCTGGAAAATCCCATGCACAGAGAAGCCTGGCGGGGCTACAGTCCATGGGGTTGCAAGAGTCAGACACAACTTAGAGACTAAACCACCAAATTGAATGATTTGCATCCTAATTTCTGTGTAGTGTGTTAATGCTTTCAAAGCCCTTTCATACATAAGTCAGAGGTCTCAAGAAATAGCTTTTAGAAAAGAGAGTTACAGCTCACACATGACTGAGTTGTGTGTGTGTGTGTTAAGTCGCTTCAGTCATGTCTGACTTTTTGAGACCCCATAGACTGGTACCCATCAGGCTCCTCTGTTCATGGGGACTCTTCAGGCAAGAATACTGGAGTGAGTGCCATGCCCTCCTCCAGGGATCTTCCGCCCCAGAGATTGAACCCATATCTCCTGCAGCTTCTATATTGCAGGTAGATTTTTTACCGCAGTGTCACCAGAGAAGCCCAACTGAGGCATAAAATGTAGTAAAATGAATTATAGATTTATGATTTCCAGAATTATGTATCCTAAGGAATAGTTAAATTATAAAAATGTATACATGAAATGACTTTATGATTCCTTTAAAGCAGTAGCAAAAGTAAAGTTTTTTAATATATTTGTTGGTTATTCATTAGTTTTATTTGTTCAGTTAGCTTTCTATAGTGCTTTTCTACACATTATTATAAGGCAATCTTACTACAGTTTTCAATCAAGCATCAAAACTATAACCACGTGCAATTAGACATTTTCCCTTCTTACTCTGACAAATGTTTAATTCAACTAAAATTTAGATTTATTGTGGGAAAAAACATAGAAAGCAAGGCAATAGACTCATTAAAGTGAAGGAGATTATCAAAGAAATTCTCAATATATGAAAAAAATATTGAGATGTCAAACATTCAAAAAATTGTTTTTTAGTGTCTTTTTTTTTAATATCATTTTTAAAATATACACTTTTTCCTGGTTCAGAATCCTTTCATATCTCTTGAAGGCACTCCATCTTGGGATGTAAATATGGCAGCAGTAGACTTGTATTGCTCCCCCAACCACATACACTCCAAATTGTCTTGTCTCTACCCTAATTAACTCTTCATGACTTTTGCATTGGGCAAAACAGAACCTCATCTTACATTTCACAGTTTATGTACTGATTTCAAGTTTGGTCATGTTTCCTATTTTAGCCTATATCCAACAGCTGCTCTGTTAGTTGCTCTGTTTCATATTTTAGCCTATTTCCAACAGTTTCTCTCTGATAAGATCAGGAAGTTTGAAAACAACAGTAAGGGGCCTACATCATCTCCCCCACCATCTCTCCACCCAAATGAAACAAAAAGTGAATATTCGGGGGTCTTCGGGGTCTTCGTAGGCACCAAGAAGTCTCCTACCCCGTGGCTTCTCCTTAGTTCCTCCCCACACCCTCTGAGAAGAGCCATAAGAGGTCCTGGTTTAGCATGTCAGCATCTCCCCTGTCACTGAGTCTTCCATGCTTTGAACAACCAAATTTCTAGAATTGTATGATACCTGCCAACCACATCTCTTCCAAAATAAGGATTTTAAGTGAGTGTTGCATAATCATATAAAAACATACTATGTTAGGTAAGATCAACAATACAGAGCAGATGTGGAAGGCAACGACTCCCCTTAAACATTTACTCTTCTGAAGATTATGCCAACCGGAGCCTGAATTCTGGCTTCAGAACAAGATACTCTTTCAGACTGGTGGGAGCCACCCACGCAGAGCCATCTGATGCCAGGAGGAGAGACTGGGGAACAGCAGGTTTTCTAAAGAATTGGGGTCTAAAGTAAAGAAAGACTGGGAAGGAAATCAACCACCGCTGAGAAAACAAATAAATCTAATCAATCTAAATCAGAAGAACAATCAATGGAGAAAGGCAACGTGAAGCAAGGTGAGGCTGAACACCTTGTTGGAACCTCAGGATTAGTTCAACTTTCTCNCCACCGCTGAGAAAACAAATAAATCCAATCAATCTAAATCAGAAGAACAATCAATGGAGAAAGGCAACGTGAAGCAAGGTGAGGCTGAACA
This sequence comes from Raphicerus campestris, assembly GCA_006410735.1. Lineage (NCBI taxonomy): Eukaryota > Metazoa > Chordata > Mammalia > Artiodactyla > Bovidae > Raphicerus > Raphicerus campestris. Next base: position 36,212 of record SJYW01012159.1, on the reverse strand, counting down.
CCTTGTTGGAACCTCAGGATTAGTTCAACTTTCTCACAAAATATAACAATATAAAGCATTCTATAACTTCAGCAGAAAGTTGTTGCAGGACATGAAGTATAGGATAAAGGTACGATTTCAAAACAGGGCTTATTTTCTTTAATATGGAAGTACGTATTATTTGCTTTCTTTTAAAATTTTTAGCTAAAAAGTCTTCTGGCGATACTGTAAGTTCCTGAAAAACAAGCATTTGGCCTTTCATAGCTATACTACCAGCACTAGCATGGTAGACATACCAGTTATGCAATGAATTTCTGCTAACCTGACAGAATGAATGAACAAGTTTATATCTCATTTTCTCTTTTTCTGAAATGCATTCATTAACAAATAGCATGAAAACAAACAAAAAAATGCATAGAATGAATCATTTAATCTTGCTAGCAAGACCAAACCTACCGATGTAAAAGAATAAAGACAGTACTCTGTATAAGAATATCTCATATATCACAGGGGTGGGTGTCCATGCTCAGTTGCTCAGTCATGTCTGACTCTCTTCGATCCCATAGACTGTAACCCATCAGGCTTCTCTGTCCATGGGATTTTCCAGGCAAGAATACTGAAGTGGGTTGCCATTTCCTCCTCCAGGGGATCTTCCCAACCCAGGGATGCAACCCACATCTCCTGCATTGGCAGGTGGATTCTTACCAGTGCACAACCTGGGAAGCTCACACAGCACAGGGAACACAGTCAATGTTTTATCATAACTTTAAGCGGAANCCTCCTCCAGGGGATCTTCCCAACCCAGGGATGCAACCCACATCTCCTGCATTGGCAGGTGGATTCTTACCAGTGCACAACCTGGGAAGCTCACACAGCACAGGGAACACAGTCAATGTTTTATCATAACTTTAAGCGGAATATAATCTATAGAAATTTGTTATCACTATGCCATACACCTTAAACTAATATTTTAAATCAATTATATCTCAATTTTAAAAAAAGTTTAAAAAGAAGATAGTGATCTGCATGTATACAGATAAAACCAACTGTGTACACACCCTAATTGTTCAAAAGAAGAAGAATCTGGTGGGTGGCATTGAATCTCTGTCTTCTCTGCATGTCTGCCAAGGCTGTATTTCCATCCTTCTCACTTTCTCTTGCCCTTGATAGATTTATACTAAATATTCTGCAAATTGCTGTTGACATTATGGAGCAAGCATGTTAAGATCCTAGTGACCAAGACAAGTGTGGTGAGCCTGGCTATCTTGGCTCAGCAACCTCTTCAGGGATCTTTGTTCTGATTTATTCCTCAACATCTGATTTCCACCTTGTGTTTAATGTCAAAGTTGTCACAACCACTCCTGGAGGAAACTGGAGTAATATAGTGAATAAAAACACCGTCACAGTTCCAGAGCAATAGAGGATATTGAACTAGCTGAGGGCATTGAGCTAAATGAGCTCTCAGCGTGGAGGAGGCTGCTGCCCACAAGTAGGTGTTCCGCTCCATCTGATCCCATCAAATGCTGAGGACAGGAAGGTGCAGGGGCTGCAATCTGGCCGCTGGGCACAGAGCTTAGCTCCTCCCATCAGCATGACTGATCTACAAGGCTAAGGTGAAGAACTGTAACATACCACTTTTCATAAATGGATATCCCTCACCCAGCCCAGCAATCTATTCTGTCCCCAGCCTCCCATCTCCACTCCATCCCCAGGAAGAGGAGATCTGTAAAGAACAGTCATAATCTACACACGTAGACCTATAAGGCCACCTGCCCATCATGGCCTCTCAGAAGGCAAGAGAGAACTGAAACACTTGCATTTGAAACTCTTGGGTATATTAAAGTACTGACAAAAAAATGACTAACAATGCCAAATGTTTTACTTAACAATTTAAATTGTTCAGTGAATATCTTCTTCCAATACCATCTCAGTATCCAAGAGTGAGTGACTCCTAGAAATGATGTAGAAAGTCTAGGGGACTTCCCTGGTAGTTCAGTGGCTAAGACTCCACACTCACAATGCAGGGGTCCCAGGTTCAATTCCTGGTAGAGAAACTAGATCCCACATGCTGTGACTAAAGATCCCACTAGCCGCAGCTAAGACCTGGCATAGCCCAAAAAAAAAAGTGCAAATACTGGTCCCTTCATGACTTATAGGCTGGCTTCAGTTGGCTTTCCTCAGAGCTCCCCTGTAGCTACTTCTGAAGTCCCTGAACCCAAGCTACTCTTAGTATTGCCTAAGTCTTAAAGGGAGAAGCAGAAAAACCTGTTCACTAAGAAGTAGCAAGCAGCTTCCCGTGCCTCTCTTTGGGCTCCAGAATAAGCAGAGGTGGGTATTGGCATAGTTCACATGTAGAAGAAAAAGCCACCCTCCCATGCACACACACGCACACCACCATCTCCAAGAGGGTTTTGTTATTCTATGGTGCTGGTGGTGAGTGAAAATAAAAGTCGCTCAGTTGTGTCTACACTCTTTGCAAAGCATGGACTATATAGCCCGCCAGGCTCCTCTGTCCGTGGAACTTTCCAGGCAAGAATACTGAAGTGGATTGCCATTTCCTACTCCAGGGGATCTTCCCAACCCAGAGACTGAACCTGCGTCTCCCACATCACAGGCAGATTATTTACACTCTGAGCCATGGTGGTGGTGGTGGGTTAGTCAGTTCAGTTCAGTCAGTTCAGTCGCTCAGTCATGTCCGACTCTGAGACCCCATGAATCGCAGCACGCCAGGCCTCCCTGTCCATCACCAACTCCTGGAGTTCACNGAAAAGAAGAGAAGCAAAAAGCAAAGGTGGTGGTGGGTAGTCACTTCAAATCTAGATAACATTTTCACTTTGGTTTAAAGAATAGGAGAATCACTCAGTGTTCTATGCTTCCTTCTCCTTTGGGTGAAACTTTCTCTCTTTTGTCCCCACCCCTCAGATCCTAAAGAGGGGTGAGTGTACTCATTATGAGGCAATAAATTTAGATATGTCCGCCCGAGAGAAATCTATAGTAATGTGTTAATTCAATCTCAAGTTAATAAAATCTTCATAAGAATCCACACTAGACTTCCCTGATGGTCCAGTGGTTAAGAATCTGCCTGCCAATACAGAGGACATGGGTTCGATCCCTGCTCCAGGAAGATCTCACGTCCTGAGGGAAATAAGCCTCTGTGCTACAACTACTGAGTCTGTGCTCTAGTGCCCATGAGCTGCATAATAAGAGAAGCCACAACAATGAGAACCCCACACACTACAACTAGCCAAAGCCCAACTCAGCAATGAAGACATAGCACAGCCATAAATAAATAAACGCTAAAAAAAAAAATAGTCATGTTAGTCCTCATGACTTCATCTATTTAGTTTACACAGCTTAACTCAGTTGTGTGTTTTTTTAAAAACCTTTTCCCTACTCAATCTCTTGTCCAATTTTCAGCTTTTAGTTGATCTACACTGTTCAGCTAGAAGTTAAAATACCTCTGTGAAGGTGGTACCCAATGTCATCCTAACTTGGAGAATTGAGAGGAATTTGCAGTCATTCAGTAAAGTTCATACTCAGCGTGAAAATGATAACAGCCAACATGTACGGAATAAATCCAATTAGCATATGGGTACTTAGGGTTCATTCATTTCATGTGAAGTGACATTTTGATAACTAAAGAATTGAGCCATTAACACTCTCTGGTTACAACCGGTCTGACAGATTCTGGGCATGAACTTCATTAACTGAGTTTTCAAGGACTTAGGTGAGGAGTAGTGATAGGGATGCATCCTGTGCTGTTTTCCCCGTAAAAGTGCTGCTGGAGATCCTCTGGAAATGGTTTCTTTTCTGGGAAGTATCTAAGGAAGTATGTTCAACAGTTCAGAAAAAGAAAAAAAAGAAAGTGTTCTAATTTTTTTTTTCTTTTGAAAATCACCATTTTCAACCTTGATCAAAGAAGTTCAATTGATCAGAACATTTTAGAAGTGCCATTCAACCTGAAAAATGATAGTGATATAAATGTGCAATGTTAGGTCTTGATAGAGTCACTACAGTATCATTCGAGGTATTAAAAGGGAGTGGATTTTGCTTGGTGTTTTGAGATTCAGTGACTATTTGCTGAATGAGTGAAGTAGACCAAAAAGACAAGAGCAGAGCAAGCAGCCACACACCTGAATTCTATTTAGGGCCCTGCCTCCATGTATGCAGCTTTGCTCCTGTTCTAGAACTCTCATTTCGTGTTCTTCAGGTTCTGTTAGAATATCAGGCCAATATTCTTTCTTTCCTCCATTCAGCTGTTTTATCCTTTTTCCTATAACAAATGTGAAAACACATTATGAACTACAAGCACTATACAAATATAAATTATTTGTGTTATTATTACAACTGGAGCCATGTTATCCAAGAATATCAGAACCAGAAATTCTCAGTCAAGAATTTTTTTTAGATGGAAAATTCCAATTTTCTAGTCTAGATACTGATAAAAAAAAAATTCGCCAATGCTTTGGATGAAAAATGTTAAAAATTACACTCTCACTTTGAAATTTCAGAGGAAAAGGAGATTAAGCATAGTTTTAGGTTCTTCCAGATGTAAACACAGGAATACCAACTAATTTATTTTTTACTCCTACAACTTTCTCATCAAAACAATTCAAAACCACTATATTGTCTCATGCCTGTATGTGGAAGACATAGAAAAACATAAGAACCGAATGTTGAAGCAAAAGCAAGCACAAGGGAGTTCTAGATCCTGAAGCTGCCTGCAGTTCACAGCTAAACTAAAACATGTTCGTTCATAAACGTTTCTCCGCTTCTCCTTTTGTAAAGAAACAAAATCACACTTGTTGAGTCAGCCACCAGCTCTCTGGAGTAATGGTACTATATAAATCAGTCTTATAATAATCTATGCTTTCAAACTATCAAATTAACCATGTTTAAAAATTAAAGGGTGATTATCCATATTAAATGGCTCCTGTAGCCAAGCTAAGCATTTTGGCAGCTCCTACATATCTTCAAACAAAGACTTAGCTCTCGTATCCTTTCCCTTCTTCAGCACGGCCTTGCTTTAAACTAACACTGACCTAAGGTGTAAAGACAATGGGCTTGAAAGCCAACAATTCTTGACTACATCCCCCATTCTGCCCCTTCACAAAGCATGTGATCTTCAGGAAATAATTTTTGCCTCAATTTCCTTAATTATACAATAGAGATACTAATATCCACACTTGAATATGACTGGGGTTTTAGGATAAATGAGGTATAGTATCAGGAGCAAGGATCAGCTATATAATTTGTGCGGTCTGGTGCAAAATAAAACACGCTCAAAAACTACTAAAATTTTCAAGATGGCAACAGCAGAGCATAAAACCAAGCGTAGAGCCCTTCTGAATGGGAACTTGTGATACTGCACAGGTCACACACTTGTGAATCTGTCCTTGCACACCTGAAAGAGCATTGCAAGTATTCAATAAATGACAGGTATTATTAAAATGCTTACTTTGATATGAACTTTTAATTTTTCAGAATGTTTCACAGAGAGATGGTTTTCCCAATGGGGACGGAACCCTCAGAGAGTGAAAATGTCATTGAACAACGGCTGGAAAGACATTGACTGTCTCTTGGCCAAAATTTTCTCATATTCAGAACAGAAGTTGATTCAGAGAAGTAGTTTTCAAACTATGCTTTGAAGCTATTCCCTGAAGAAGGTTTGGAGTCCCCTCAAAGACACAGGGGCAGGCAGAAAGGGGGCAAGCCAAGTGGGTCACTCTTAACTTGAAACAGAATGACTATGTTTGACTTGCTTACCTTCATTTGAAAAAAAAAAAAAAGAGTTACATGATAATAAATGAAAACTACTAGATTTGTTGAGCTTGCTGCCTTTCCAGTTTTAAGGACCATGCTCTATTTCTTGTTATATCTTCACAACCTTAAAAGTCGAAATCTAACACCACTTCCATTTGTTAAAGAATAAACATACAGAGTCAACATCATGTCTAGGGCTGCGTCATGACCCAAAGCCTGCCCTCCCCCATTGCAACATCAGCTTCTTTCCTGGGCTGCCTCTCTCACCTCCAGTTTCCGGCAGTTACTTCCTTCTCGGGATATTCCCTTTCTAGTGCCTCAAGACACTCAGCTCCCTCAGAGGTGACTACAGTGTTAGCATGACCACACTGCAGGTGGAAGACATACACAAAACGGGATGAATTAGAGATAATTCAATATTATAATAAGCTATTTCTCTCATTTCTCCCCTAACTGTGCCACCATCATATCCAACATCTCTCTCCCAAACCTGGCATTCTCTGTCTTCCATGCTACTCTACAAAGCACCCAGCTACTATCATTTCTTTCATGGAAAAGCTCACACTGCAGAATCACACAGCCTGGGAACAAATCTCCCCTGGCCGTGTTCTCACTTGTGATCTAGAGTGAAAAGCTCTCCTGCCAGAGTCTTCTCCTAGGGATATTATAAAGATTAAGTATATGAATACGTATAAACGACTTGGAACGGTGCCTGGAACATAGTAAGTGCTAAGTGTTTATTGAATCAATAAATACATTTTTAATTTACCTATCTAACGTGCCCCTTCACCTCCATCCTTCAAAAACTTGGCTCCAAGGATTTCACAAACGGAGGAGAGGGCTGGAACCAGGGCACAGACAGAAGAAGTGCTCACAGCCTGCTGTCATTTGCTAAAAATACCCATCACAGCCATTGTTTCTGTCTCAAAGGGCCAGTTACAGAAGCATTCCAAGTTGACTTATCCTTATTCCACGATTCACACCAACGCCTTTCAGGTATCACATGACACCTGATGAAGTAAAAAATAAGTTTCTGAGCTCACCTTCCACTTTCAAATGACCCTGATACACCAAGTTCTCTTCCTTCATTGCCCCATGCCTCTTCCAGTCCCAAAAGCTGACATCTGGCCCGCAATACCAGCAGAGCCCTTATAAACTAAAGCAATGAGAAGCTTTTTTAAAGATCTATGGGTACTGAATTAGAAAGAGAGGAAATGTAAAAAAAAAACAACCACAGTGATCATAGGAGTGTGCATTCACTTAGGGGGCTAGTGTGACTGCTCCCCTCAACAACAACAACCACTACCCACAAAAAAGGAACCACATTCTAGAATGCCTTTAAGCAGTCTACTTGCTTATAAACAGTCTGAAAGAAAGAAAGTGATAGTTGCTCAGTCGTGGCCAACTCTTTGAGACCGCATGGACTATAGAGTTCATGGAATTCCCCAGGCCAGAATACTGGAGTGGGTAGCCTTCCCCTTCTCCAGAGGATCTTCCCAACCCAGGGATCGAATCCAGGTCTCCCACACTGCAGGCACATTTTTTTTACCAGCTGAGCCACAAGAGAAGCCCATAAACAGTCTACAATTCCTATATTAAGAGATTCGAGTTCGACTCTAGTTTTTAAAAATATAAATGGAAATAATTGCCACATGTCAGATGCTATTCTTGGCTCTGGGAATATGTTGGCCACTGAACAAAGTCCATGCCCCCATGGAACACATATTTAGGGAATTAAGGGGCTGGCGGGCACTCACATTCTAGTATGTGTGATTAAAACCACTAACATCGCTTATTTCTTTATTCTGAACTTTATCTGGAGCAAAGAGAGCACTTTGGAGAGAATCAAGATCCATGCTGACCCAGCACAGTGAAGAAGAGGATTATTCTAGAGGAATGCAAGATGGCACGAAGACAATGGGAAAAGGAGAGAGACAGAACAAAAAGTAAAAGAGGACGACAGACGAACTCCTGTCTCTGCATTTTCAGTCTAGAGCCAAGGCCACTCTCCTCACACCATATGCTGTCTATCTCAGGCGGTAGGGCTGCCATCACAGTATCACAAGGTGTGTGGCTTTTGGAGGGTAGAAGTCAGGAGATCAAGGTGTGGGCAAGGGCTGGTTTTCAGATGGCTGTCTTTTTCCAGGATCCTCACAGTCTCCCCAATGTGTGTGTCAGTGTTCTGATCTCCCCTTCTCATAGACACCAGATATTTCAGATTAAGGTCTGCTCGAATGACCTTCTTTTACCTTGATAACCTCTTTAAAGGCCCTGTGTCCAAGTACAATTGTATTATCAGGTACCTAGAATTACAAATTCAACATAAGAATTTAGGAGGACACGAATCAGCCCCTATCAGACCTCTCTCTACTCCTAAGCTCAAAACCAAGATAATATAATAGTGAGACTTCACCAAGCCTTAAATAGACCCAACCAGATTTTGTAAACTATTTTGTGGGTGAAATATGCTCTAAATTCCAAATAAGCAAATTAAAAATAAACTCTTTATTTAGTTGATTATCAATTTAGTAGACCATCAGGAAATAGTCTTCCCCAGCCCCCACCTACAAAGAGGCTTTCATTGTTTGAACAAAGCCTAACCAAGCAGGATCTAACAACATTAAGATAGAATTTCTTCTCTTGAAAAAGTTTTGACATTTTTACATTCAAAATAAAGATCCTTCTGGTCAATTAGATGGGTTTAAAACATTTCTGTATCTATAGATATTTCATTGCTTTTACAATTGTGAGTTTTGAAGACATTTCCTGGTGAAGGGGCTGCTCACAGCAAGAATGTTCCAGTTTGAACACAGGCTGAGCACTAACTTCATTCTGGCTGGTTTCACAGGTTAAGCTGGCATATGTGTGACTAAAACTAAACTAAGCAAAATCCCTAAATCCAGAACTTAATTTTAGTAAATTTTGTGACTAAATTGGAAAATTCTGGCAAGTCATCACAAATACTTTACCTCTCAAATGGACAATGGTATCAAGCAGACAGCAAGTATTATCCTCAAAGAAACTGGGTAATTCTAGCAATAGTTTATTATCTAGAACCCTTACAATTCTGTTATTTTTCAAAATGGCGTACTTGATAAGTAGATTACTAAATCACTCTGAAAATTCATATACTTAAAAAAAAATTTTATCATGGTTGATTTACAGTGTTGTGTTAATTTCTGCTCTACAGCAAAGTGATTCAGTTAAACATATATACACTTTCTTTTTTGTATCTTTTCCATTATGGTTGGGCTTCCCTGGTGGCTCAACAGTAAAGAATCCACCTTCCAATGCAGGAGACAAGGATTCAATGCTTGGGTCCAGAAGATCCCCTGGAGAAGGAAATGGCAATGGAGGAGTCTGGCAGGCTACAGTCCATGGGGTAGCAAAATGTCAGACACGGCTAAACCACACAAACCATTACGGCTTATCACAGGACACTGAATGTTGTTTCCCATCCCACACAGTAGGACTTTGCTGTTTATCCATCCTATATAGAATAGTTTTGCATCTACCTGTGTCTAATGTTTTAAATGCTGAATTGTAGCCACTAAATTTTCCCAGTTTTATAAGAGGAAAATACTCTGGAAGTTTTATAAGAGGCAAAGTAGACTGGCCTCGGTAGCTTAGTCTTGGCTCTGCCATTTTCAGTGAAGCCTTGAAAAAGTTCCTTATTTTCTCTATGCTTGTTTTCCCATAAAATGGAAATGAAGACTGTAGCTATCTCATAGCACTTTGGAGAAGATTAATCATGAGGGCTGCATGTAAAGCACTTAATATCATGTCTACCATGTAAGTACATAGTAAATTGCAGTTACAACTGTTAGTAGTAGTACATAAGCTTTACAGGAACCCTGTGAAGTAGGTACATAATCTCATGTCCATTTTCAAAATGAGAAAACTGAGACGTGGAGAAGCTGCCATTTGCCTAAACCTAAAAAACCAATAAGAACATTATCCAACTCCAGACCTGGAATTTACACTAAACCAAAATTAATTGCAAGTGTTAATGAAATGTTTTTAGATAAATTGGCACTTACACCTTTGTCCTTCCTCCCTCATTTTCATGAGCTATTCACATTCATGTTTGCTTCCAAAAGTTAACGACACAGCCATATAAATAAACTACTCATGGCTTGTATCAACTATAGACTACAAGCAATATCTACTAATAATCAATAAAGGGACCTCTTTGATATGCAAAATCATTAAAGAAACTAGCAACTAGTTTTCACTGTGAAAATTAATTATTGCCAGTTTCAAATGGGAGACAAACCATTAAATAAAGGTAAATGTTACATAATAGTGTTATTTATTATGTTTTTTCAAAAATACCTCAGGAAGATTTCGAGAATTTGGTCATATCAGGAATTTGGTCACAAAGTTTTTATATGAAAATATGAATAAAATTAAGAATTATATCTATCTTTTATTGCTTGATCTTATCTGTAATTTAATGTTAATTGAGAAATAAAAATCATTGGTGGCTCAGATGGTAAAGAATCTGCCTGCAGTTCAGGAGAGCTAGGCTTGGTCCCTGGGTCGGGAAGATCCCCTTTAGAAGGGCATGGCAACCCACTCCAGTATTGTTGCCTGGAGAATCCTATGGACAGTGGAGCCTGGCAGGCTACAGTCTGTGAAGTCGCAAAGAGCCAGACATGACTGAGCAGCTAACACAATAAATAAAAAACATACTAATATTCATTTGAAGAATAAGTACTATCTTCAAAAAGAATTAGTGAATATTCTGGTTTTTCTTTAATTGGAGCATAGTTTCTTTAAGAATTACTGACTATTCTGGCTATAGTATATTTTCAACTCAGTTTCATTTCTTCTGGGTCCAAATGTTAACTCCCAGGGAGACTACAAAATAATAACCTATTGAGTGATTATTCTGTATCAAACACTGTATTAAATACATGAAACTGTTGGATCCCACACGGATCCCCCACAATTGCCCCATGTGTTGAGTACTATTATTATCCCATTTTACAGATGAGGAAATCAAAACATAGGGATTCTGTAACTTTCTCAAGGACCACCAGTTGCTGAATAAAAGAATCCAAATCTGAACTTAGATCGGCTAACTCCAGAGTTTACACTCCTAAGTGGCATTTTGTAACTGAATCAAATACTCAACTGACAGTACATAAATAGGTTCCATTAATAGGCTTGAAAACAATCTGTTGTAGTAGGTTAAGCAATGATTATGCAATAATTCCTGGAGGAGGGCATGGCAACCCACTCCAATATTCTTGCGTGGAGAATCCCCATGGACAGAAGAGCCCGGCAGGCTACAGTCCATGGGGTCGCAGAGTCGGACACGACTGAGCGACTAAGCACAGCACAGCACAGCACATGCAATAAGTAATTACACATTCTTTCTTAATGCAACGTCAAATTTCAACTCAGCAAAATTTCCACCAAAAAAGGAGAGTTCCTATCACACAGTTCGTATTAGAACACTCCACATTATTAAGATTCTATTATAGATAAAAGTCAGAAAAATTCTAATTTTAAAGCTTTTTAAGCTAAAGATTCAAACGTATACTGAATCCAAATAGGGGAAGAAAAGAATATTGCATGTGGCTTGAATTCATTCACTTCAAGAAAAATCTCTGCTACCTCAAACAACCCAAATAAGTAAACTGGAACATTTGTCATCATTTTCATTTTGAGAGAATTATCCAAAACCCATTGATCACACTTTTCATCTTTTCCCTAACATGAGAGATGTTGTGTGACCCAAAGTCCTTTGGAAAGATAATGGATAATAGGCTTTCCTAATTTCACTTTAATAGTCACAAAAACCCACTAAGTGACATATAAAATTTTACCTGTTCCTTTCACATTGATGTTGTGTTTCTAACTGCATGATGATTTTCAGATAGCCTGCTGTGCTGTCACAGACTGGCCATCAAGACCGAGGCTGGGGTAAAGGACAGGAAAGTCAGCTCCATAAACAGATGAACTGTTAGGCAAAGACCACTCTGATTACCTACAACATCATACAGCATCTATTAAAACCTAAGACTGCTGCTCATAGTAACCTTAACAGAAATAACTGAAAATAGATGCTTCACAAACAGAATTTCTCTAAATAGAACTCTTTTAAATTGGTCCTTGGGGTGTCAGAGGACTTTTTAATTTTGTCTTCATAACTGTGTTCTTTCACAATTCACTGACTTTGTGTTTTCAGATGCAAATTTATTTTTCTACTGGAAAAGTTAATAGGCACCTCCACTTAGAGCAGATGGTCTTTATAAAAAAAATAAAATAAAACTTCGGAGAGCATCTGGCCAGATACATCAGATCTGGTAGTTCACGTTTTAAATACCTGCTATTCTTGATTTAATTTATTCAGACAAAAATAATTTTAATCCTGGTAACTTAATCTTTGGCGCTTCTGAAAATCTTAATAAGGTTTTTATGGGAATAGATATTAAATATAATCAGTTGTCATAGTGGTATGAATACTCTTTTTCTTTCCCAATATAAGCAACGTGCCCTAGTCATAACAGCTGCAAAAACAGAGATTCACTTCAATTTACACTTGGCATTTTCTATCTTAGCCCCTAGAAACCCTGGTNATAGCTCAACTGGAATTCCATCATCTCCACTAGCTTTGTTTGTAATGATGCTTCCTAAGGCCCATTTGAGTTCACAATCTAGGATGTCTGGATATAGGTGAGTGATCACACCATTGTGATTATCTAGGTCATGAAGATCTTTTTTGTACAGTTCTTCTGTGTATTCTTGCCACCTCTTCGTAAGATCTGCTTCTGTTAGGTCCATACCATTTCTGTCCTTTACTGAGCCCAAGTTTGCACGAAATATTCACTTGGTATCTCTAATTTCCTTGAAGAGATCTCTAGTTTTTCCCATTCTATTGTTTTCATCTATTTCTTTGCACTAATCTAAAAAAGATAAAACTCTAATTCAAAAAGATATATGCACCTTAACATTGATAGCTGCACAATCTACAATAGCCCAAGACATGGAAGCAACCTAAGCATCCATCAACAAGTGGATGGCTTAAAAGATNCATTCTATTGTTTTCATCTATTTCTTTGCACTAATCTAAAAAAGATAAAACTCTAATTCAAAAAGATATATGCACCTTAACATTGATAGCTGCACAATCTACAATAGCCCAAGACATGGAAGCAACCTAAGCATCCATCAACAAGTGGATGGCTTAAAAGATGTGATATAAACATATATATATGTGTGTATATACATATATTCCATTTTATCCGCTTTATATAGATTACTCAGTCACAAAAAGAATGAAATGTGTATATCATGTGGCTCAAAAACTATATTTTTAAGGAATTTACCCTCAGAAAATAACTAAAAATTGTTACAAGAATATTAATCACAGTGCTGCTTATAATACTAACATATTTGAATATGAATACCAATCAATAGGGATGGCTAAAATAACTTACAGTGTACACATAATGATTTTATGATATAGATTGATATATATTGACATAAAGGTATTCAGTACATAGTATTACATTTTTAAAGGTGACCCAAAATATGCCTATTGTGATGCTTGTTTTTATTAAGGACCCACAACTCGCCACACACACTCAAAAAATAAAAAGCTCTGCAATAAATTCACCTAATATTTAGCAATCATTACTTTTGCTTATGTATAGAGTAACTGAAATTAATACCTTTCCCTTCTTTTATACTGTATGTTTGTCTGACTTCTTTTTGTCTTTTTATACAATTCATGAGGTTCTCATGGCAAGTATACTGGGGTAGTTTGCTATTTTCTCCTCCTGCAGCCATGAAATGTGAAGACAATTGCTTCTTGGCAGGAAAACTATGACAAACCTAGACAGCGTGTTGAAAAGCAGAGACTACCCTACCGACAAAGGTCCATATAGTCAAGACTATGGTCTTGCCAGTGGTCATGTACAGTTGTGAAAGCTGAATGGTAAAGAAGGCAGAGCACCAAAGAATTGATGCCTTTGAACTGTGGTGCTGGAGAAGACTCCCGAGAGTGCCTTGGACAGCAAGAAAATCAAAGCAGTCAATCTTAAGGGAAGTCAACCCTGATTACTCATTCAAAGGACTATGATGAGGCTGAAGCTCCAGTAATTTGGTCACCTGATGCAAACAGACAACACATTGGAAAAGTCCCTGATGCTGGAAAAGACTGAAGGCAAAAGAAGAGGATGTCAGAGGATGAGATGGCTGAATGGCATCACTGATGCAATGGACATGAACTTGGGCAGACTTAAGGAGATGGTGAGGGACAGGGAAGCCTGACATGCTACGGTCCATGAGATCACAGAGTTGGACACAACTGGGTGACCGAACAACAACTGGCTTCTTTTCTTTAGAACAAACTAATAGTACTTTTAATATAATTAATATTATATTAAAACATATTAATGGCCATTCTCGTTTAGAAAAACCAAAAAACAAAGTTATCATTCTCAAAAGTTAAGATAATATTTTGAGGTCTGTGGTTTGTTTTTTTACAAAATACTATTATTTATTCTCTTTATGTTCTTCCTAGCTCAATAATTTATTTATAGAACAAAAAAACAGAATTCTTAGTTTTCAAGATACAAGCTTACGTATTAAGTTTTCTTGATCCTAATAGTTTGAATAAAAACATCTTACAAGACTTCACATGCCTTGATGCTCACAGAATTTCTTTTATTATGCTTCATATTTATCTCCTGCCTTTTATTATTAAAGTTTTTCTTCCAAGTCATCAGTGAAACAGAGTAAGAAATATAAAAAGGTGCTTTATTTTCAACAGCTTAATTCATTCTACTAAAGAAATATGAGTTTCTCTCCTTTTTGTAAGCCACTTGAGTTATCTTATTCCCATAAAATCTCCTCCTCCCTTCTCCTAAGTCAAACTATTAAGAATCGTTTCTAGCAGTTCATATTTTTCCAGAGGTCCTACAATTTTTAAAAGTATCTTATCACAGTTAGTCTTTTTTTAAAGTGACATATTTTAAACACATAAGTCTGATAAAATTTGAAAAGCAAACAAAAACTAGTAAGTTCTACTGTACAGCACAGGAAAAAAATTATACTCTTCAAATCCTAGGGTTTGGATAAATAAAATAAGGTTTCCACTCGAAAAACTTTAATATAATAAAATGTGCTTTGTGTATGATTGTGCATGCTCACGTGTGGACTCAGTCATGTCCAGCTCTTTGCAACCCCATGGACTGGAGCCCACTGGGCTCCTCCATCCATGGAATTCTCCAGGCAAGAATACTGGAGTGGGTTGCCATTTCCTACTCGGGGAGAACTTTCCAACCCAGGGATTGAACCCATGTCTCTTGCATCTCCTGCATCGGCAGGTGGATTCTTTACCACTGTGCCATCTGGGAAGCCCCTAAAATGTACTTTATTTATCTTACTACTATCTGGAACTAATTTAATCTTTGCAAGTTATGAAGTAGAAATAAGAAATGCTGACTAAAGAAGGAGAAAGATTCCGCCACCACCTCAGGGAGAATCATTATAAGCATCAATATTAAAGAAGTGGGTTAATGCCTATTAATGGGGGGTTCCCCTGTTGGCTCAGATGGTAAAGCGTCTGCCTGCAGTGCGGGAGATCTGGGTTCGATTCCTGGGTCGGGAAGGAAGTTTCATTTCACATAATCCAAGATGTAACCATTTTTGCTGACCTAATAATGAATGTAACAGTACCAACTTACTGTCTGAAGTACATCGGTACACTAATCTTTTTTCCAGCAATGATGACCAGTTACATGGAGCCACTCACACCTCTCCAACACTCAACAGGACAACTAGATCTGGACTCTGACAAGGATGAGAAGACGGAGAACCTTGGCAGAGAATGGTGCCATGGTTTCTCACTTACAACACCATAACAATCAGTTTCTAGTAACAGAGTCAGAATTCAAGAGCAAATGGTTTTCATTTCAAAGGGTCCCAGCTGGTCTACAGAATGTAATTCACATGCTTTATTCCAAGCCCTCTGTGATTTGGAGGTGAAAAATCCCTCTGCAGTATTTTATCCCATCATTTTTCACACTTTACTCAAACCGGACTGTCTTTGCCATTTGTGCTTTTATTTACACTGATCCTCTATCGAAAGGGCTTTTCTCTCATCTCTTCCAATTCTAAACTGACCCATATTTTCAGGCCAAGATGAAAAGTGATGTCCTCCATAAGTAACAGTATTCTCAATACTGGATGCCGGAAACAAACACAACACTGTAAACCAACCATACTCCTTTAAAAAATAATTTTTAAAAAATCCCCAACTTGAAGATGATATAAGTAGCCCAAGGCCGAACAACAGTCAAGAGCCCAGACTCAAAGTTAGGAAGTCTGGATTTGAAGCTCACACCCTTACCTATGCGGCTGCACACAACAATGACGCTGATCCCAAAGTGTTTTCAACTGAGCTCATTGACTGTAGGATATCAACTAGAATGCTTTCAGTCACAGTAAACATAAAATCCAACTTAAACTGGCTTAATCAATGAGGGAGGGAGAAGGCAATGGCACCCCATTTAGTACTCTTGCCTGGAAAATCCCATGGGTGGAAGAGCCTGGTGGGGTTGCTAAGAGTCGGACATAACTGAGTGACTTCACTTCCACTTTTCACTTTCATGCATTGGAGAAGGAAATGGCAACCCACTCCAGTGTTCTTGCCTGGAGAATCCCAGAAACAGGGGAGCTTGGACTGCACAGAGTCAGACATGACTGAAGTGACTTAGCAGCAGCAGCAGCAGCAGCAGCAAGCAATGAGGGAATTTCTTAACTCTAACAATTCCCCAGAAAGATCAGTTCCTGTGCTGCTTAACTCAGCAGATCAACAACCAAACTCTTCAAGAAACCAAATTCTTTCCATCCTTTCCCTCCATGCATGTGCTGGCTAGGTAGTCTAATGGCTGCAAGGATTAGGAGGAGCTAATTGGAGGAGCTCCAAGGCTCACATCTCCACATGCCAATGTCCAGAGACTAAGTTTTAGAATTTCCCATTAACATGGGAGAAAATATTTGCAAATGATATGACCCATAAGGGGCTAATACTCAAAATATATAAACAATCACACAACTCAACATCAAAAACAAAAAACTGGATTTAAAAACGGGCAAAAGATCTGAACAGACATTCTACCAATGAAGGTAGACGGATGGCTAATAGGCACATTAGAAGATGCTCAATGTCACTAATTATTAGAGAAATACAAATCAAAACCACAATTAGCTATCACCTAATTAACTAGGTAGGTATCATCTAGATAACACCTGCCAGATCATCAAAAAGTCAACAACTAAATATTGGCAAGGATATGGAGAAAACGGAACCCTTCCAAACTGTTGGTGGGCACGTAAATTGGTGCAGCCACTGTGGAAAACAGTATGGAAATTCCTCAAAAAGGTAAAAATAGAACTACCATATGATCCAGGCATTCCACTCCTGAGAATACATTAATGAAGAAAGAAAGCACTAATTCAAAAGGATACATGCCCTTCAATGTTTAGAGTAACATTATTTTTACAATAGCCAATACATGGAAGCCAATATATGGAAAAGCTCAGTTTTCATTCCAATAACAAAAAGAGACAATGCCAAAAAATGTTCAGACTACCAGACAATTGCATTCATCTCACATGCTAGCAAAGTAATGCCCAAAATTCTCCAAGCCAGGCTTCAACAGTATATGAACCATGAACTTCCAGTTGTTCAAGTTGGATTTAGAAAAGGCACAGGAACCAGAGATCAAATTGTCAAAATCTGCTGGATCATCAAAAAAGCAGGAGAGTTCCAGAGAAACATCTACTTCTACTTTATTGACTACGCCAAAGCCTTTGACTGCATGGATCACAACAAACTGTGGAAAATTCTTCAAGAGATGGGAATACCAGACCACCTGACCTGCCTCCTGAGAAATTTGCATGCAGGTCAAGAAGCAACAATTAGAACAGGACATGGAGCAAGAGACTGGTTCAAATTGGGAAAGGAGTACATCAAGGCTGTATATTGTCAGGTGGCTCATTTAACTTCTATGCAGAGTACATCATGTGAAATGCTAGGCTGGACTAAGCACAAGCTGGAATCAAGATTGCCGGGAGAAATACCAATAACCTCAGATATGCAGACAACACCACACTTAAGGCAGAAAGCAAAGAACTAAAGAGCCTCTTGATGAAAGTGAAAGAGGAGAGTGTAAAAGTTGGCTTAAAACTCAACATTCAAAAAACTAAGATCACGGCATCTGGTCCCATCACTTCATGGCAAATAGATGGGAAAACAATGGAAACAGTAACAGACTTATTTTTCTGGGCTCTAAAATCAGCAGATGGTGACTGTAGCCATGAAATTAAAAGACGCTTGCTCCTTGGAAGGAAAGCTATGATCAACCTAGAGAGCATGTTAAAAAGCAGAGACATTACTTTGTCAACAAAGGCCCATCTAGTCAAGGCTATGGTTCTTCCAGTAGTCAAGTATGAATATGAGAATTGAACTATAAAGAAAGCTGAGCACTGAAGAATTGATGCTTTTCAACTGTGGTGTTGGAGAAGATTCTTGAAGAGTCCCTTGGACTGCAAGGAGATTCAACCAGTCCATCCTAAAGGAAATCATTCATTGAATATTCATTCAATATTCACTGAATATTGGAAGGACTGATGCTGAAGCTGAAACTCCAATACTTCGGCCACCTGATACATAAAGCTGACTCACTAGAAAAGACCCTGATGCTGGGAAAGATTGAAGGCAGGAGGAGAAGGGGCTGACAGAGGACGAGATGGTTGGATGGCATCAGTGACTCAATAGACATGAGTCTGAGTAAGCTCCAGGTGTTGGTGATGGACAGGCAGGCCTGGCGTGCTGCAGTCCATGGGGTTACAAAGAATCCAACATGACCAAGTGACTTAACTGAACTGAATATATGGAAGCAACACAAATGTCCATTAACAGATAAATGCATAAAGAAGATGTAAACATATATACAATGGAATATTACTCAGCTATAAAGAGTGAAATTCTCCCATTTGCAACAACATGGACAGACCTAGAAAGTATTATGCTTAGTGAAATAAATCAGATGGAGAAAGACCAATACTGTACATCACCACTGATACGTGTAATCTTAAAAATCTAAAAAAACTTAAGAAGTCCCATAGACACAGAAAACACACTAGGGGATACTAGTGGGAAGGAAGGGGTAGGGGCAAGATAGGGGTATGGGGTTAAGAGATAAAAACCACTATGTATAAAATAGATAAGCAACAAGGATATAGGGTATAGCACAGGGAAATATAACTATTATTTTGCAATTACTTTAAATGGGATATAAGCCATAAAAATATTGAGACTCCCTGGTGATCTTAAAAGACGCTTACTCCTTGGAAGAAAAGTTATGACCAACCTAGATAGCATATTCAAAAGCAGAGACATTACTTTGCCAACTAAGGTCCATCTAGTCAAAGCTATGGTTTTTCCTGTGGTCATGTATGGATGTGAGAGTTGGACTGTGAAGAAGGCTGAGCGCCGAAGAATTGAAGCTTTTGAACTGTGGTGTTGGAGAAGACTCTTGAGAGTCCCTTGGACTGCAAGGAGATCCAACCAGTCCATTCTGAAGGAGATCAACCCTGGCATTTCTTTGGAAGGAATGATGCTAAAGCTGAAACTCCAGTACTTTGGCCACCTCAAGCGAAGAGTTGACTCATTGGAAAAGACTCTGATGCTGAGAGGGATTGAGGGCAGGAGGAGAAGGGGACAACCGAGGATGAGATGGCTGGATGGCATCACGGACTCAATGGACGTGAGTCTGAGTGAACTCCGAGAGATGGTGATGAACAGGGAGGCCTGGTGTGCTGCAATTCATGGGGTCGCAAAGAGTTGGACATGATTGAGCAACTGAACTGAACTGAACTGAACTGGTGATCTAGTTAAGAGTAAGACTCTACATTTTCAATTCAGGTGCCACAGTTTCAACCCCTGGTTGGGAAACTAAGATCCCACATGCCGCTTGGCACAGCCAAAAAAATATGTATGTATATATATAATAACTATGTTCAGTTCAGTGGATCAGTCATGTCCAGCTCTTCGAGACACCAGGCCTCCCTGTCCATCACCAGTTCCCAGAGTCTACTCAAACTCATCTCCATCGAGTTGGTGATGCCATCCAACCATCTCATCCTATGTCGTCCCCTTCTCCTCCTTCCTNTGACTGTAGGATATCAACTAGAATGCTTTCAGTCACAGTAAACATAAAATCCAACTTAAACTGGCTTAATCAATGAGGGAGGGAGAAGGCAATGGCACCCCATTTAGTACTCTTGCCTGGAAAATCCCATGGGTGGAAGAGCCTGGTGGGGTTGCTAAGAGTCGGACATAACTGAGTGACTTCACTTCCACTTTTCACTTTCATGCATTGGAGAAGGAAATGGCAACCCACTCCAGTGTTCTTGCCTGGAGAATCCCAGAAACAGGGGAGCTTGGTGGGCTGCTGACTATGGGACTGCACAGAGTCAGACATGACTGAAGTGACTTAGCAGCAGCAGCAAGCAATGAGGGAATTTCTTAACTCTAACAATTCCCCAGAAAGATCAGTTCCTGTGCTGCTTAACTCAGCAGATCAACAACCAAACTCTTCAAGAAACCAAATTCTTTCCATCCTTTCCCTCCATGCATGTGCTGGCTAGGTAGTCTAATGGCTGCAAGGATTAGGAGGAGCTAATTGGAGGAGCTCCAAGGCTCACATCTCCACATGCCAATGTCCAGAGACTAAGTTTTAGAATTTCCCATTAACATGGGAGAAAATATTTGCAAATGATATGACCCATAAGGGGCTAATACTCAAAATATATAAACAATCACACAACTCAACATCAAAAACAAAAAACTGGATTTAAAAACGGGCAAAAGATCTGAACAGACATTCTACCAATGAAGGTAGACGGATGGCTAATAGGCACATTAGAAGATGCTCAACGTCACTAATTATTAGAGAAATACAAATCCAAACCACAACTAGCTATCACCTAATTAACTAGGTAGGTATCATCTAGATAACACCTGCCAGATCATCAAAAAGTCAACAACTAAATATTGGCAAGGATATGGAGAAAACGGAACCCTTCCAAACTGTTGGTGGGCACGTAAATTGGTGCAGCCACTGTGGAAAACAGTATGGAAATTCCTCAAAAAGGTAAAAATAGAACTACCATATGATCCAGGCATTCCACTCCTGAGAATACATTAATGAAGAAAGAAAGCACTAATTCAAAAGGATACATGCCCTTCAATGTTTAGAGTAACATTATTTTTACAATAGCCAATACATGGAAGCCAATATATGGAAAAGCTCAGTTTTCATTCCAATAACAAAAAGAGACAATGCCAAAAAATGTTCAGACTACCAGACAATTGCATTCATCTCACATGCTAGCAAAGTAATGCCCAAAATTCTCCAAGCCAGGCTTCAACAGTATATGAACCATGAACTTCCAGTTGTTCAAGTTGGATTTAGAAAAGGCACAGGAACCAGAGATCAAATTGTCAAAATCTGCTGGATCATCAAAAAAGCAGGAGAGTTCCAGAGAAACATCTACTTCTACTTTATTGACTACGCCAAAGCCTTTGACTGCATGGATCACAACAAACTGTGGAAAATTCTTCAAGAGATGGGAATACCAGACCACCTGACCTGCCTCCTGAGAAATTTGCATGCAGGTCAAGAAGCAACAATTAGAACAGGACATGGAGCAAGAGACTGGTTCAAATTGGGAAAGGAGTACATCAAGGCTGTATATTGTCAGGTGGCTCATTTAACTTCTATGCAGAGTACATCATGTGAAATGCTAGGCTGGACTAAGCACAAGCTGGAATCAAGATTGCCGGGAGAAATACCAATAACCTCAGATATGCAGACAACACCACACTTAAGGCAGAAAGCAAAGAACTAAAGAGCCTCTTGATGAAAGTGAAAGAGGAGAGTGTAAAAGTTGGCTTAAAACTCAACATTCAAAAAACTAAGATCACGGCATCTGGTCCCATCACTTCATGGCAAATAGATGGGAAAACAATGGAAACAGTAACAGACTTATTTTTCTGGGCTCTAAAATCAGCAGATGGTGACTGTAGCCATGAAATTAAAAGATGCTTGCTCCTTGGAAGGAAAGCTATGATCAACCTAGAGAGCATGTTAAAAAGCAGAGACATTACTTTGTCAACAAAGGCCCATCTAGTCAAGGCTATGGTTCTTCCAGTAGTCAAGTATGAATATGAGAATTGAACTATAAAGAAAGCTGAGCACTGAAGAATTGATGCTTTTCAACTGTGGTGTTGGAGAAGATTCTTGAAGAGTCCCTTGGACTGCAAGGAGATTCAACCAGTCCATCCTAAAGGAAATCATTCATTGAATATTCATTCAATATTCACTGAATATTGGAAGGACTGATGCTGAAGCTGAAACTCCAATACTTCGGCCACCTGATACATAAAGCTGACTCACTAGAAAAGACCCTGATGCTGGGAAAGATTGAAGGCAGGAGGAGAAGGGGCTGACAGAGGACGAGATGGTTGGATGGCATCAGTGACTCAATAGACATGAGTCTGAGTAAGCTCCAGGTGTTGGTGATGG
Organism: Raphicerus campestris; assembly: GCA_006410735.1. Classification (NCBI taxonomy): domain Eukaryota; kingdom Metazoa; phylum Chordata; class Mammalia; order Artiodactyla; family Bovidae; genus Raphicerus; species Raphicerus campestris. Next base: position 13,854 of record SJYW01012159.1, on the reverse strand, counting down.
ACAGGCAGGCCTGGCGTGCTGCAGTCCATGGGGTTACAAAGAATCCAACATGACCAAGTGACTTAACTGAACTGAATATATGGAAGCAACACAAATGTCCATTAACAGATAAATGCATAAAGAAGATGTAAACATATATACAATGGAATATTACTCAGCTATAAAGAGTGAAATTCTCCCATTTGCAACAACATGGACAGACCTAGAAAGTATTATGCTTAGTGAAATAAATCAGATGGAGAAAGACCAATACTGTACATCACCACTGATACGTGTAATCTTAAAAATCTAAAAAAACTTAAGAAGTCCCATAGACACAGAAAACACACTAGGGGATACTAGTGGGAAGGAAGGGGTAGGGGCAAGATAGGGGTATGGGGTTAAGAGATAAAAACCACTATGTATAAAATAGATAAGCAACAAGGATATAGGGTATAGCACAGGGAAATATAACTATTATTTTGCAATTACTTTAAATGGGATATAAGCCATAAAAATATTGAGACTTCCCTGGTGATCTTAAAAGACGCTTACTCCTTGGAAGAAAAGTTATGACCAACCTAGATAGCATATTCAAAAGCAGAGACATTACTTTGCNACTCCATAGACTGCAGCCTACCAGGCTCCTCCGTCCATGGAATTTTCCAGTCAAGAGTACTGGAGTGGGGTGCCATTGCCTTTATCAACAAATACATCAGACATTGTCAAAACACCAAAAATATTTTGTAAAATCTATAATAGAAGGAAATTATAACCACAATGAAATAGGACCTCAAACTTGTTAAACTGCCTATGATAAAAAGACAAAAGATAACAAGTGTTGGAAAGGACGTGGAGAAAAAGGAACTCTTACACACTGTTGGTGAGAACATAAGTTGGTGTAACCATTATGGAAAATAGTATAGAGGATCCTAAAAAAAATGAAAATAGAACTACTTTATGATGTAGCAATCCCAGTTCTGGATTTTGAAACAAAGATCTTGAAGAGATCTGCATTCCCTTATTCTTCCCAGCATTATTCCCAATAACCAATCCAAATACCTATCAACAAAAGAATGGATAAGGAAAATATAATATCAATAATGGAATATTGCTAAGTTGCTTCAGTCGGGTCCGACTCTGTGCAACCCTATGGACTGCAGTCTGCCAGGCTCCTCTGTCCATGGGATTCTCCAGGCAAGAATACTGGAGTGGGTTGCCATGCAATATTATTCAGTCTTAAAAAAGAATGAAATCCTCCTTTCACAACAATGCAAGTGAACCTGAAGGACATTATGCTACGTGAAATAAGCCAGATGCAGAAAGACAAATATGGCGTGATCTCATTTATAGTTGGAATCTAAAATAGTTAGACTCATAGAGAAGAGAGTAGAGGGTTAGCAGTGGGAGGGAGGAAGGGAAAACTGGAAGAAGCTAGTCAAGGGGTACAAGGTTTCACTTGGGCTTCCCAGGTGGCGCCAGTGGTAAAGAAACCACTTGGCAATGCAGGAGAAATAAGAGATGCGGGTTCAGTCCCTGGGTTGGGAAGAACCCCTGGAAAAGGGCATGGCAACCCACTTCAGTATTCTTGCCTGGAGAATCCCATGGACAGAGGAGCCCATGGGGTCACAAAGAGTCAGACATGACTGATGTGACTTAGCATACATGCACGCACAGGATTTCACTTACTCAAGATGAGAAATGTGGACAAATGTGATTATAATTAACAATACAAAATTATATACTTGAAAGTTGATAAGAGGGTAGATCTGAAGTGCTCTCACTATAGAAGGAAGGAAGAGAGGGAGGGAAGACGGAAGCGGTGACTAAGCTGATAGATATCTTTATTACCTTGATTGTAGTGATTACTTCACACTGCATACACATATCAGATAGTCAAGTTGTACATCTTAAATATATATATAACTTTTATTTATCAATTATACCTAATAAAGCTGGAAAAAATTACCAGAATATATAGGACTGATTGCAGATGAAGGTTCAGTTGTAACTCCACTCCTTTTTCTTTTATTCAAGAAAATATATCAAGCCATATGGTGAGAGCAGTGCTGTAATAATTATACCCATATGTATATATTTATAAAACAATGATGTAAACAAACAAATAACAATCTCAGGGGCTCTAACAAGTTTTTGTGACCTTTCTCAAACTAATAACACAACAGCGAGCCTCCACCCAGGGTGAGAACCATCCATGAGACTAAAATTCAAGCTGAAGTACTATAATTTAAGAATTTTGAAGTTCTAACACTGCACAGTCCAATACAGTAATCACGAATCACGTGTGGTCATTTGAATTTCAGTTAACATTAAGCAAAATTTAAAATACCACTTCAAATGCTCAACAGCCACATGTGGTTTGCAGCCACCATACTGGAGGATGCAGCTCTGGGATATTCCCATCAGCACAGGGTGTTCTATTGGATGGCACTGTGCTTAGGAATCTTGGAGAGGGTCTCGTCTAATGCTCTCATTTTACACATTTAGAAACTGAGACTTCATTTCATTCAGGTGACTTACTCAGTACTACACAGCCAGTAATTACAGAGCCAGGACCCCAACTAAGACGCTCTGGCTTCTATCACACAGTCATTTCCACTCCGACATCTTGTTGTCACCTAGGTGATGTGAGCATCCGTTCTTGCCAAGCACAGTTCTGGGTTCTTTCATAAGTGTGCTCTCAGGTAATCCTCACACTGGTCCCATGAGGAATATTCGTAGACAGTGAAATTGAGACTCAGCCATTTAAAGTATCAGAGCTGAGAGCAGACAGCAAGTAGTAGCAGATCCAAGATTTAAACTCCAGTGACTGGATCCAGTCACTGTGTTATACTATGCATTAATACACTAACTACTCCACAGTTTTCATTGTTCTTGAAAACTTTTTCCTCCTTTCAAATGTGCTAAAAGTTGATGCCTTATGATTCACTTTGCCAGCATTTGTAAGGAAAAGGATTCCAAGGAAGGAAATCCCAACACTCAATACTGTTAATCTGAGAAAGAACAGTTGTGTCCACCTTTGCTAAGTGTAAACTGCTTCACAGCAACAATAATAGGAGCTAACCTTTGTCAACTTAAAAAATAGTCACAGTCTAAAGGTTGGGAGTTCTGTTTTATTTAGGGGGAATTTTTAGGACTTCACGCCCAGAGACAGCACCTCAAGTGACCTTGAGAGAACTTCTCCAAGGAGCAGAGGAGAGGAGTCAGGTTATATAGATGTCTGTAACAAAGAGTAGGTAATCTGAACATCAAAAGTATTTCTGAGAATTAAAGAAAACCATATATCTCAAGTTAAGAAAGCTAGTGGTTTTCTGTGTATGGGAAGATGCAAGAGTCTGGGCACTGAAATCATTCCTTTCTTATGCATCTCAGCTATCTGGGGCTAGTATCTTGTGTTTGTCCTCAGTGCTCACCATAAGGAGTGGCTACAGGCTGGCTGCCATTTCTCACCTTTATTGTGCGTTTCCCTGGTGGCTCCATGGTGAAAAATCTGCCTGCCAATGTAGAAGACATGGGCTCGATCCCTGGGCCAGGTAGATCCCTTGGAGAAGGATATGGCAACCCACTCCAGTATTCTTGCCTAGAGAATCCCATGGACAGAGAAGCCTGGCGGGCTCCAGTCCATGGGATCACAAAGAGTTGGACACGACTAAGCAACTACACAACAACTTTATCATAGGTCACAAGCACTGGGCTACGTGCTTCCTGCTGATAACAGTCCTGTGAAGTGAATCGTTTGTCTCCATTTTACAGATGTAAAACCTGAAGAGTCCAACCATCCACCCTCAGGAAGAATCTATGAAGGAGATGTTTGACTATGGTGACGCCAAAGGAAAGTGAAATTCTTTTTACTCAGTGACAGATGGAAAAGACCAAGAGATAGGTGAAAACTTTGAAAAAAAAAAAAAGCTATTGTCCTCCTCACACATGATGCCTTGTCACAGGTAAACATATTAAGTAGAGAGTTTCCCTCTGACAGATTCCTGATTTAATCCAGCCACACTCTCTCTCCCACTGCAGCTGACTTTGGAGAAAGTCCAGACAGTCCAGAACTGCAGGGATACTGTGGGGTAAGAAAAATACCTCAAAATAGACTATGCAGTGTTTCTAAAGGCAGAGGACCTTCTTGGATATTTTCTAACCTGAGAAATGGAAAGAAGAGAAAGGAAGGAAGACAGTCATAAAAAGAAGAGACAGCTGAGGTCAGCACATTATTGAGAAATGGCTACGTGGGGCCTAGAACCAAATCACTGCAAAGTGTCCCCATGAGTCCTCAGAGCTGTCAAAAGTTGGATAACACCACACATTATCCCACTAAAAGTTGAGATTTGTGTGGATACACATACATAATACAGCATGTACTACACTTTAAGATGGAATGATAAACCCACCTTGCTTCGGGTGGTGAATATAACACAGCTGGGCTTTCCTGGGGGCTCAGATGGTAAAAATATCTGCCTGCAATGCAGGAGACCCAGATTCAATTCTTGGGTCAGGAAGATTCCCTGGAGAAGGGAATGGTTACCCACTCCAGTATTCTTGCCTGGAGAGTTCCATGGACAGAGGAGCCTAGAGGGCTACAGCCCATGGGGTTGCAAGAGTCAGACACGACTAAGCATCTTTCACTCATCACTCAGTGTGGGAGAGCCTCCACTAATTGGGAAGGGGTTAGCCAGGGACAGCTAGCTTTTGCAGGAGGTCAGGCCAGAGACTGGCAGAGACAACTGCATGACAGGTGCGGCAGGGAGGGGCTGGGCACACGGGACTGAAAGTAAAATAAGCCAGTTGTGCTTAGAGACAACAAGCAGACTGGCCTGGCTGTGAAAAACAGCATGCGCAGTGAAATGGCTCTAGGGTCAGACCTGGGTTGGAGCATGCTCTGTGTCAAGCGCCGACTAGCTGTATATGATTTAGAACAAGTGACTTAAGACTTTCTGAGACTCAGGTTCCTTATCTGTAAAGACAATGCCTGTTTCCTGGGATTGTTGAGAGTGTGAAATACACAGGAGGTGCTGATTAACTCTCTTTCCTCTCCTTAGTCCATAAAGAGGAATTTTGTTATTGCAGAAAATTACATGCCAACTACTGCATCTGGGTGTCTTCCCCACATTATCTTCTTTACAAAATCATTCAGGAAAGGCTCTATATATCCCCACTTCATACAGGAAGCAATGGAGATTCAGGAAGGTTATGTAACTTGGTCACAGAGCTGGTTTGTAGCCGACGAGGAAGAATCAAAGCAAGGTCTGTCAGCAAAAACTCTAATTTAAAAGATATGTGTACCCCACTGTTCATAGCAGCACTGTTTACAGTAGCTAAGATGTGGAACCAACCTAAATGTCCATAAACAGATGAATAAAGAAGATGTAGCATGTATATACAATGGGATATATGCGGCCATAAAAAAAGAATGAAATAATGACATTTGCAGCAACATGAATGGACCTAGAGATGATCACACTAAGTGACGTCAGACAGACAAAGACAAATATCATATGATATCACTTATATGTGGAATCTAAAAAAAAAATGAAACAAATCAACTTATTTACAAAACAGAAATAGAGGGACTTCCCTGGTGGTCCAGCGGTTAAGAATCCAACTGCCAATGCAGGGGACACAGGTTCAATCTTTGTTCCAGAAGATTCCACAGGCCACCAGGCAACTAACCCCACATGCCACAACCACTGAGTCTGAGCAGTCTAGAGTCCACGCTCCACAAGGTGAAGCCACCACAATGAGAAGCCCACGCACCGCAGCCAGAGAGTAGCCCTCCTCTTCTCAACTAGAGAACGTCCACGTGCAACAACAAAGACTCAGCGCACCCAATAAAGAAAATTGAAATAGACTTGAAGACACAGAAAACAAATTTATGGTTACCAAAGTGGGGCAGGGATAAACTAGTAGTTTGGGATTAACATACACACAATACTATATGTGAAATAGATATCAACAAGGACCTCCTATATCTCACGGCTAAGTATATAAATATCTTGTACTAACCTACAATGGAAAAGTATCTGAAAAAGATACATATACATACACACAGACCCATAACTGAATCACTTTGCTGTATACCTGAAACTAATATAACATTGTAAATCAACTGTACTTAAATTTAAAATCATTTTTTTAAGGTCTGTCGGACTACAAGCATCATAAATATTCCACTCTATATGGTCGCTTCCAAGGCAACTAATAATGAGATAGAAGCCGTACCAGAGGAAGGAATACTCACAAAACTGAGAGCAACCAGCAGCCAGTGCTTGGATCCGTGTCCTCATTTGCTTGGTATGTTTCATGGAATTCTGAGTAAAGCTGGTGCTTTGCCATTTCAACCAGACCCACTTTCCATTTCTGATTACTTACCTGCAATGAGGGAGACCTGGGTTTGATCCCTGGGTTGGGAAGATCCCCTGGAGAAGGGCATGGCAACCCATTCCAGTATTCTTGCCTGGACAATCCCCATGGACAGAAGAGCCTGGCAGGTTACAGTCCATGGGGTCACAAAGAGACACGACTGAGCAACTAAGCCTAGCACCTGAGAAATGAGCTTCCCTGGTAGCTCAGACAGTAAGGCATCTGCCTGCAATGCTGGAGCCCAGGGCTCAGTCCCTGGGTTGGGAAGATCCCCTGGAAAAGGGAATGGCAACCCAATCCAGTATTTCTGCCTGGAGAATTCCATACACAGAGGAGACTTATTTATGGGCTACAAAGAGTCTACAGGGTCACCAAGAGTTGGACACGACTGAGCGACTAACACACAAAACTACCTGAGAAATGAAGGAAGTGCAGGAACGTCACAGCCCTGCCCCAGCTCCCCAGCTATAAATGGAGAGTCTGCACTACGTGATCCCTGAAGTCACTCCCAGCTCTAAAAGGCACACAGGTAGAATTCACAGGGTTTGGGACTGTGACACCAGACCACCATCCTCACAGCCAGCTCCCTCTCACCCAAGGAGTTGCTTAAACAGTATATAAAAGNAGCTCTAAAAGGCACACAGGTAGAGTTCACAGGGTTTGGGACTGTGACACCAGACCACCATCCTCACAGCCAGCTCCCTCTCACCCAAGGAGTTGCTTAAACAGTATATAAAAGTTCTTAAAGTCTGGGTTTTAAGTTAAAAGTACATAAATGCATATTCATTCAATTTCACTGATGCAAGTACAGTGCTTTTCCTTAAGACCAGCCTGTGTGGTAAGAGAGCAGCAATGAGTTAAGCAGACCATCGGCTACGGCCACAATGCACCAACCTCCCTTCCAGCCTGAAGTCCTAAAGTTTGAGTTGCAAATAAACCCAAACACAGAATCTCTCTGGACTTTTGTGGTTTTCCCCTAATCTTTTAAAATTGTTTCTCTCACCCTTAATTTGACAGCAAGTTTTCAGCAACTCACCTCTTAAAGTATTCAACTATATAGTTTCCCTAGAAACAAATGCTATTTCTTTTCATATTCCCAGCTCAGCAGTTTAATTAAACTGTAAGTCGGATTTCGCCACTCCTCTGCTCTTAGCTCCTCCAGCGGCTCACCCACTGACTGGAAGGACAAGCTCACATCCATGCAAGGACCCACTGCGCGGTCACCGCCCGCCTCTGACCTCATCTCCTGCCACACTCTCCTGGGTCACATGTTCCATCCACACTGACCTCCACGCCCTTCTTCAAATGGCCAAACAAGCTCCTGCTCAGACTTTACACTCACTGTTCCCTGCTCTGGAGTTCTCTCTCCCTGGACGTCCAGGGTGCTAGCTCTTACCGTGCCCCTCTGGTCTTTCTTCAAATGTCGCCTTACTTCCTCAGGGAGCCATTCCCTGCCCCTGTATTTCAAGAGGCCACCCCTGTCCCCTATTTAGCCTTTTCTATCTCTCCCCTCTCCTTATACTGTTTTCCCTCTTAGCATTAATCTGATATTACTTGTTGCCAGATGCATTCCCAGTGCCTAGAATAGCAGGTCCAGGGGTGTCACTCCATAAATACTTGTTGAATAATAATCTTTATTATTGCAGCAAATGTATTGTCTTTCTCACTGAGTTGCATAACCACAGTCATAAGTATACCAGGCTTGAGGACATATAGAAACAAACACACCAAAGTCTTGGTAAGTAAAGAAGCCGACTGGAAGGGTCACAGGCGTGCTGGTGACCACTCTCTTAACTTGATCCAACCGAACTGACCTCTCCCTGTACTTGCTACGGTCATATTCAAATGTACACTACCACGCTGCCACATCAAACACAGAAGGTAGTCAGGACACTGTCTTCAGATTCAGGAGGAACAACCAGAAAAAAGTGAGGTTGTTTTGTTCTGGTCCACTCCTTAAAGGTCAATTACCTTTAGCAGATCTCTGTCTCTCTCACTCTTGGTTCTTTCATTAAAAAGAGAGAGGGTATAAAATGACATGTGGCCTGTCTATTTCACTGCTACTGTATGTATCAGGTAGATAATTGATAGCTATGAAAATATACTGAAAAGCTATGAAGCACTCTATACAACAAGTAATTTTCTTTGTATGAAAATGGACAACCTATCTCTATAGCTCCCCCAAACTGATGATATACTTTATAGCACTTTGATTTTAAAATGCTTCTTAAAATGTACTAAAGAATAAACCAAAGGAAAAGCAGGCTTTTAAGGGTATGGAATGGAAAAGAGAGTGGAAAATGGCTTTCTTCTGATTCTTTATAGAAAAATATAAGGAAGGAAAAAGCTCATAAATCTCCAGAGCAGTAACTCTATTACATAAAGTTCAGATTCAAGAATATTACTGTGAACATCTACAATTATCTAGATTCTCAGATATTTCAAATATTTCACATTTATTTCAATTCCATAAGGATAATTCAAGATGACATATTAGTATCACGCATGTCAATAGTGGGTTGGGATGTAAATGAACAAACCCTTTCCAACCATTCGAGTTCTTTTTTTTTATTACAGCATTTATTAAACTAAAATAAAACAGTGGTGAAGAATGACTTGTCACACCATTTATTAGAGTTGATGGAGTGTAGACGGTCTTTTCAATAAGGCATTAACATACTGTTATGCACCACAGTACACTATTAATGAAAAGAAATGCAGGAATCTTGCATCAGCTTATCCCACAAGTCATTCTGATGTTAGATTCAAAATCAATTCTACTCTACATGGCAAAGGTTCAGAGATATAATGTTAATTTGTTTGTTGTTTACAACACTGAAATGTATAATGCAAAGCAATGGTCAGGATCCTCCACATTGTACTCAATAATCATACATTTTTTTGCGGGGGGGGACTCAAAATGCAACAGCGAGATAAAGAAGTTGTGCCCTAGTTCATATCTGACAAGAGAATGGGACCTAATTTTCTCTCTGATTGAAAGAACACACGGGACAGCCATGGAATGTAAATTGTGTTGGGTGTCTGAATTTCTCTTCCAATACCTGAGCATCTGAATGGAACTAATTCACTCTGGAAAAGGTATTAAGTAATTGAGCATGATTGTGCCAGGATGAGGGATAATCCTCAAACCGAGAAGGAAAATAAACATATTTTACAATGACAGGGTCACCTCACTCAGTAACCTCAATCAAGTATTTTACATTCATAAGAAATAAGTCAAATATATGAGGAATGACCTACCGCCAACAAGGAACCCTGATAGACACAAGCACCTGTGGGAGAAAAACAAAACAAGAATTAAAAGAGGTACGTAACAGACCAATAGGCACAGCTCTGGCCAGCTAACACAAAAACTGCATCTACATGCATCATAATCAGCAAACTCTGCTTTCTCCAAAGTCTTAAAAGCTTGAGGATTCTTCCCTTGCGAAAATAACCCCAAACTCAAAAACAATATTTCTAGGACACACATGAGGGAAGGCACTGTTGAAGCTTATTATTGAATTTTAAAATAACTATGTTTACAATGACATGTGATACATACAGTGTGCATTTTCCTATATGACAAGTCAGCAAAACCTCCATAATCCAGTCCCAGTTTACTGATCCAGGCTTCTTGGCCTTTCTTTGCACACACAAATTCTCCAGTCCAACCCAAGAGGCCAACTTAGGATCCCATGGTAATACTTTCATATTGTCAATGCCTTTACTCATTTTCGTTTCCTGCAGGAGATGCATTTGGTCTAATCAAGTTCCTTGAACTTGATCCCATCTCCTTCACGAAGCTTTCCAGCCCATGTGATTATTCTTTTTCTAAAATGATTTTTGAACAGCACAACAGGTGTTGATTTAACCTATAAATATGCAGGCAGTGTGTGAACAGCTACTAGCTCAGAAACACGCTTCAAAGCAGATTGAAATAGCATACACACACCAAGAGCACACCCTGACAATGTGCCACACTTGGATGGCCAATGAGCAAAGGACACATTTTACTACAGTGCCTGGCCTCCAACAGATCACTGGAAAAGTCTCAATACTATTAACTTCTCCTGAAGTTAGGACTGGTCTACATTATCTACTAATAATGGAATGAAGAATAATATTCAAAGAAAATGACATGGTTATTTACACTTGGGCTTTGAATCAAAGATCTCTATGGGCAAATTTACTGAAATGACTTTTGTGCCCTTGACATTCAAGTAAGAATAAATTGAGATAAAACCTTGGGGGGAAATTCTTCCTAAGTAACTTACTTTTCTTTAAGAAATTCTATTCCAAAGACTATTTAAGTCTACAGTATATCATAAGGATATTTATACATACATATGGATATAGATACATTTATAAAATAATCATGTAGCATGTGGATGTATATATAAAATAATCATATGCTTAGTCACTAAGTATGTCCGACTCTTTTGCAACCCCACAGACTGTAGCCTGCTAGGCTCCTCTGCCCATGGAATTTCCCAGGCAAGAATACTGGAGTGGGTTGCATTTCCTTCTCCAAAATAATCGTATATAGGTAAATAAATACATATCGACACAATTCAATTCTTAAAACACATACTTATTTAACAACTTCTGACATCTCAAAGTTAAACATAAAGATNGCTCCTCTGCCCATGAATTTCCCAGGCAAGAATACTGGAGTGGGTTGCATTTCCTTCTCCAAAATAATCGTATATAGATAAATAAATACATATCAACACAATTCAATTCTTAAAACACATACTTATTTAACAACTTCTGACATCTCAAAGTTAAACATAAAGATCATCACTTAGGTACAATTTAACAAAACTTAACCTTTAGATAAAACCATCCTCAAATAATTTTGAATTTTGAATTTTGCTCTTCCACAGCACTACCCTTCAAAACTATCCTTTCAAACCTCTAAAAGATATCAGGTATCTTAAGAAGCATCCAAGTATTCAATTCATATCAAAGTCCATTTCTGGAAATTTGGACAAATGTTGTAAGTTCGTTGTACCATGAAAAAATAAAGTGGCAGTGAGTGGGGCCCCACNTCCTTTCAAACCTCTAAAAGATATCAGGTATCTTAAGAAGTATCCAAGTATTCAATTCATATCAAAGTCCATTTCTGGAAATTTGGACAAATGTTGTAAGTTCGTTGTACCATGAAAAAATAAAGTGGCAGTGAGTGGGGCCCCACAAACAAACTTCGTTAAGCCAAATATCTGCTAGATACTAAAGTCAAAACTATGTGTTACTCCTGATAAATCCTATCATTAGGAAAAGGCGTTAACTCAATTTGGGTTGCTGCAGGATGTACAATTCTGAAAGAAATAAGCCTTGGCCTCTGCAGGCTTTCCAGCAACACAGGCAGCTGCAGAAATGAGTACTAACATGACTTCCAAAACCTCACTGCTTCCTTCTGGAGGATAGAAAGCATTCCACTATAACGCCCAGTTCCATCAAACATTCATCACCACCCCATGCCAGAGGTAGTCCTTGTGTGCAAGCATACTTTCCCATACTCACACAAGCTTCACACCCACTGGGAGGCAAAGTCGCTGGGTGCAGCTTCTGGTGCTGCCTTTTCACTTATCAATCAACTCATACACTTTGGAAAACAAAGTTACTGTCTCCACTCATCACTTTTTCCCTTATGGAAAAGATCGCAACTCTGAGGTTTCAATTTTGGCTTATTTGAACTTGAAAGGCAACTCCAGATTAACGGGAATTCTGACCAACGAGTGGTAAAGACCCTCTTGCCAATGCATGAAACGTAGGAGACGCGGATTCTGGGTCTGGAAGACACGGCAGCCTAAGGAATGGCAACCCACTCCAGCATACTTGCCCGTAGAAGCCCATGGACAGGATCCCGGTGGGCTAGGCTCTATAAGGTCGCAAAAGAGTTGGACGTGACTGAAGCGACTTAGCACGCATGTCCATGCACGCACAGTGATGCAGATCTAGAAGGAGAAACAGGCCTTCTAGAAAGGAAAACAAGGAAAAAGACAAGAGGAACCAGAGGCCTTTGACCAAGAGCTTGGCCAGTTTTAGGGCATGGAGCATAGCTGAGATGGTGAGTAATTGAAGCTCTGACACCTGTGAGAAAGTACGTGAAGTTTTGCAGGGTGAAGGGATCAGAGAGTGCCAAGAAGGAAGACGAGATCATGTGACCATTCCCCCTTGGGGTTGGTGCCTTTCTCGCAGGTCCTATAGACAAAATGTCACTTCATATTCATGTAAACAGATAAATGTCTGTTTTTAGGCCCACTCCCACATTATATGGGAGTCTATTATGAAACACTTGTATAAAGTCTGAAGTTTTCAGAGGAAATTTGAGATACAATTTGCATCTGTACTCACAGCCTGAAACTATACACGATAGAAACCCCTACCGGATAACATGAGCAAATTAGAGATGTTAAAACCTAAGAATCACAAAATGTCAGATCCATTAGTTCAAAGAAATAGTGGCAGATAAGATTATAAGATATGAAAAAATTTGGAGACCATGGTATCACAAAATCATGACTCATTAGGAACAAGCAGCCACAAGTTGGCATTTAAATGTTCAAGCTTTTATGCTGTGCTCCAATTCAGCACATGGCTTGCACACTGCAGAATCGTTAAAACAGAATCGTTTTTTTTGAACTGACAGGATAGCTCATGTCCTGATTATTGTCAACCAGAAGTCAGATCNATTATAAGATATGAAAAAATTTGGAGACCATGGTACCACAAAATCATGACTCATTAGGAACAAGCAGCCACAAGTTGGCATTTAAATGTTCAAGCTTTTATGTTGTGCTCCAATTCAGCACATGGCTTGCACACTGCAGAATCGTTAAAACAGAATCGTTTTTTGAACTGACAGGATAGCTCATGTCCTGATTATTGTCAACCAGAAGTCAGATCAATTAATAGAGTAGTTAAATCAAAAACGGGCCAACAGTTTTTGAACTAATGTAAGATTTGGCACAGGGCTCCAGCTATGCCATGTGGCAACCCCTCCCCTCTCCTGAGCCAAGTGGTGGCCGAGTATTTTACGACTACTCATGTCTGAGTAAAATTGAGTAATACTGCCACTCAAGTCCACAACAGTGAATACAGATGGCTGTGCTCTCACTAAAGGATTTATTTGCAGAGGATAACACCTAGAATCCAATCCCCAGAGGAGAACATAAATATAATATGAGGAACATAAGAGCCTATGACAATATAAACACATCTTTATTTCTGCTAGTAGTTAGTTGCAAAAGCCAAAAGATGCAGCGTTGCAACTGTTCAATATTGGTAAACCCACCAAGGGTATATGTTGACATGTCCCTATGGCTCTCTTACCTATATTAATGGTTTTCCAGGAATGCAAACTCCTTCAGGGCAAGTATTATGATTTTTTTTTATGTCTACTGGTATGTCCCTACCAGACATAACCTGATAACCCAATACATAAGCTTACAATAAAGATTTGTGGAATGAAAAAGTGAAGAGATA
>SJYW01012157.1:0-11306 GCA_006410735.1 Raphicerus campestris | reverse complement strand
CTGATAACACATCCGCAGCCTCCCCAGGTCACAGCCTCAGAAGGGTCCACCATATCAACACAGTTGCTGACACCAGTATACTGGAGTGTCGCCCACTTAGTGGCAAGTGCCCCCAGAGAAGGAAGGAGACACCCTGACTCCCGTTAATGAGATTCATCGCTCAGAATGGGCGGGGCCCTCCCAGGCAGGATCCTTGGCCCCAGAAACCACTACAGTTGCTTGATCCTAATTGCTGCTCCCATCACACACACACCCCAGTACCTCTCCACCCTTCTCCATGGCCACATAACTCCGCGTTCTTTGTTAATTAATAGGAAAGCACTCATTTCACTCCGCCAACGCATCACTGCAGGAGAAGGTTTGCTCTCATCCCACTCTGAGTGGAGTCTTCCAGGAGGTACCAATTAGGTGACGCCAAGTCAGGATGCAGGTTCTNAACTCCGCGTTCTTTGTTAATTAATAGGAAAGCACTCATTTCACTCCGCCAACGCATCACTGCAGGAGAAGGTTTGCTCTCATCCCACTCTGAGTGGAGTCTTCCAGGAGGTACCAATTAGGTGACGCCAAGTCAGGATGCAGGTTCTAACAAGGAGGGAGGAGAAGAGGAGGGGGAGGAAGAGGAGGCGAGGCCACAGGAGGCCAGAAGAGGCAGGAGGATCACCGAGGGACGGGCGGGGGGGCATGTCTGCTGGATGGAAGACAGCTTCCCTCCACTCCCACTCCAAACAGCCCACGGCTGAGCTGCTGTGCACAGCTGAGGACAGCCTCAGGGAATGAACTAGAAAGTGAACTGTCACCACGGTCTCCCGTGGGCTCTCGAGGGCTGGAGAGAAGGCGGCATAGACCCTGGCCCCTGTGAGTTTACTTGCAGAGACCCTGACGTCCTGGCTCCAGCGTTCCCAGGTCCTGACTTCATGAGCGCAGAGACCGAGAGTTGGTTCCCTGGTCCTGGTGGTGAGCGCGGCCGGAGTGCAGGGACCCTCCACTGCCTAGATGCCTGGTCCCTGCCCTGACTGGACAGGCTGAGCTTCCACAATGGCCAGCCCTTCCTGCCCAGCTCGCCCTGGACCTAGAACAAGGTAACCCTCCCAAGGAGCCCCACTCCCACATCCTGCCTAATTATTATTTTGTGCAGCTTTTCACAGCAGAAGGAGAGAAAAGATTAGGGGAAAAGAAAAGAGAGCTGAAACCTCTATAATGAAATTTTAAAATCAGAGGTCTCCCGCTGTTAATATTTTCCTAGCCTCTGAAAGCATCAAACATTGTTTTATCCCGCAGCAAACCTCAAATGGATCCATATATCACAATATTTGGATAGGTGAGTGTGGGGCTGAGCCCTGAGCTGACAGTCGAGGCGGCTGAGTGGGACGGCCCCTTCGCCAGGCTCTCCAGAGTTAATGGATCACTTTGTCCAGCTGAGCCAAGGGGGTGCCAGGCCGTTCCAGTCATTAAAGCCTGCCAGGGTCTGCACCACTTTGAATCAGCTGACGACCTCCTGTTCCACGTCGCTTTTAAGCACCTGCCTGCCCAGCATCCCACCTCCGACTGAAAGCTTCTGGTTCTTTGATGAGGGTTTTGGATAATTTAATCAAGTTTCCGGCATCCACTCCATCAGGGAAGAAGGACCCTGCTCACTTTGGGAAGACTCAGGCCGCCACACACTTTCCAGTTCTTAATAAGCCTCCCAAAAGCGGCAGCGCGACAGGGTGTTCATCTCAATTAACGCAGTAATAGCTCCGCCAAATTGCCGGGAAGGTCTGACTCAGACTCACAAGGGCAGGAGCCCAGTTGAGAAAGAAGCAGCCACCAAATGTGAAATCTGAACCACAGTTTGAACAGCAGACCCAGCATTGGGTTCTTTTTCCTCCTGGTTGATTTCTGTCTTACACACATACACAAGCGCGTGCACACACACCACTTTTGCAACATGTGTGTGCATGTTAGTCAGTCAGTCGTGTCCAACTCTGCAACCCCGTGGTCTGTCAAGGAGATTTTCCCGGCAAGAACACTGGAGTGGGTTGCCATTCCCTTCTCCAGGGGACCTTCCTGACCCAAGCATCGAACCTGGGTCTCCTGCATTGCAGGCAGACTCCTTACCCTCTGAGTCACCAGTGAAGCCCCACGTTTGTAACATCATCGACCTGGAAGATTGACAGGACCCAGGAAGGGAAGGAAGGGCAGTGTGCCCAGCAGAACGAAGGCCCAAACCCACGGGCCGGCTGGCAGCCCTCCCCCCAGTTGCTCCCTGGGAGCGGTCAGCACTACCATTGCATCAGCTCCTCTGGGGGGTCAGGCTGGGTGCCGGGGGAGCAAGGACCTGCCAAGGATCTTCCGCCCCCGGTGCTCCGGCCCGAGGGGCTGGGGGCCCCTCTCCCTACAGCCATCAGCACCCTCAGAACCCTGCCGCCAGCATTTCTGTTCCTGCTACATCATCACCACCCTGAGAACATGCTGCTCTGCGCTTGGCAAGACTTCCCGTCTCGGGGCCCTCCTGCTCCTACACCCCCCCAGGGATGTGGTGGCCTGGTGGGGCTGGAGGAGAAGCGGGAATTTCCATTTCTAAGCCCACAGTCCCAGGCCTCTGCAGCTGGCAGGAATGCCTTTCTGCATAATAGACACAAATAGGCCCTGAGATCTCAGACTTTGTAGAAAAGGAAAACAGCCAGCCTTTAGGCCTGCGGGAGGCTCCCAAGCCCCAGGGACCGGCTGGGAGGGTGGCAGCCCACAGAGGAGTGGGTTGAAGCCTGCAGCGACGGAAGCCAGCCGCAAGGGCCGCCTGGGCCTGGGAGACGTGATCGCTGTCTCTTGCTAGCGCCCAACAACGGCCTCAGCTGCATCCCATCTTCGTGACCTTTGCCGTCCCCGTGGCGTGATCCCATGGTGGACCTGGTCCTGAGAGCTAGTCTGAGCCCAGCAGTCTGGAGCCTAATTGTCCCCGCTTCGCCCCAGCTGCCTCCCTGGTGGCAGTGTGGTCTGGGGCAGCATCTTCTGGCCAGGGCAGGGAGCAGGGGCAGCACCTCGGGGGCTCCTGGAAACTCCCAGTTCCACCTGTTTGTGCGTGACCAGCCCCACTCCAGTGCCCCCAGGTACAGCACAGTGTCAGGGTGCCAGGCAAGCTGGACATGGTGGGGTGGGTGGCAGAAGAGGACACGATCCCAGAGGGAGAGGCAAGGAGCAGGAGACCTCGGGGAGAAAAGCTTAGCCTGGGCCGCGCACACCCTGGTGCCCAGATGCCAGCTCTGGAGTTCCAGAAGCACCCAGGCCCAAAGCCAGGATCTGAGCCTAAAGTCTACCACCAGGGCAAGGCCTCGTCCTTCCGAATTCAAAGACCCACCTCTCCTCAGAGCCGCCTCACCGAAGACTATGACCGCCATGAGGAGGAAGAGGAGGCGGCGGCTGACGATGACCGATCCATACTGACACCCGTGCTGGGACTGTGTCCTAAACACTTTGCTTTCATTACCCTTCTGATCTTTCCAAACAAGGCTGTCCGTGTAGTCAAAGCTATGGTCTTTCCAGTAGTCATGTACACATGTGAGAGCTGGACCGTAAAGGAGGCTGAGCACCAAAGAATTGAGGCATTCGAATAGTGGTGCTGGAGAAGACTCTTGAGAGTCCTCTGAGCTCTCAAACCAGTCAATCCTACAGAATCTCTGCCCTGCATGTTTATTGGAAGGACTGACGCTGAAGCTCCAGTACTTTGGCCACCTGGTGCAAAGAGCCAGCTCCTTGGAAAAGACCCTGATGCTGGGAAAAACTGAGGGAAAAGGAGAAAGCAGAGGATGAAATCTTCGGACAGAATCAGCGACTCAGTGGACGCGAGGCTGAGCAGACTCTGAAAGATGGTGAAGGACAGGGGAGCCTGGCGTGCTGCAGTCTGTTGGATCACGAAGAGTCAGACATGACCTAGTGACTAAAAAACAGCTATTATTCTTATTACGACAGTACTGTCATCCTGGGTTCACAGGCAGGCCCAGGGAAGGTAAGTAACTGGAGTTCCCCTCTCAGCCTCCACTCACACTCACACTCACACACGCTTTCTATTGCATCTAGGCTGTCTCTAAAACAGGTCTGGTTTCCATTCCTTAATCCATTAAAAGTGTTAGTAGTACCCCTGAGCTCAGAGCTACAATGGGCGCCACCGTGCAGGTGGTCATGCCCCACGGGCGTGTCCCGGGGGCCCACCCACCTGCCAGTGCTTCATCGTGCCTGCAGCCCAGGAGGATGAGCTCCCCTAAATCAGCCCGGTGTGGTCCTCCCCACATGCCCGGGCCCAGGAAGGGTGAGACCAGCATCAAGGTCCCTCTCCAAGGCCTCCCCCTCTCTGGGGCCTCTCTGGGCCGGGCCAGGGAGAGCAGAGGGTAGTACGTGTTTGCAACAGCTCCTCCACCTTCTCAGGGCAGTGCGGCGGCAGGGGCTCCCCAGGGGAGCTGAGCTGAGGCCCAGTGTCCCTGTGGCCAGTTTCCAAGCCCAGTGACAGTGTCCAAGCACTCACCTGTATTTGGAAGGAGAGTGTCTACGCCACGCATTTGCAGGAAACTAAGGCTGGGAGAATGGCAGACTGAGGGTCCCAAAGGAGGGACATCCAGGCTGCCTGGTGGGTAGGTGACAGGCCAGAATTCTCTTCCCTGGGTCCCCCACACCTCGATGATGACGGGTGCTCAGTAAGTGAGGTGATGAATGCATACAGGGACTCACATATCAGTTAGTTAGCAAACGCTTCTTTCCCCACTTCCTCCTCCTAGGAGAGACCCAGCTGCATGCTGAACTCTAGACTCACGCCCTGCAACTCCACCCGTGGACGCTAGGTCATCTTCCTGAACCCAGGGTCACTGATACAGGGCCCTTCTGTTCCCAGGGCTGTCTCTTCTCCCTTCCTCCCTGCCACCAGGCCTCCCAGCTGCGGAGAGGGCAGTGCCAAGGTCCCAGGCCCTCTCACCACCTTACCCTGGCCTTATCACTGGTGACGCCTGCAGGTCACCAGGATCTCACCCCGGAAAAGCAGAAGAGCAGAGGGAGAGGGGTCATCCTTCCTCCTTACTGGGCGTTCCCCAAGCACAGCAACACTTTTGCTTCCAGGTGGAAGTTTTTGCAGACTCCAGAAGCCTGTACTTTCTTCGGGTCTGAAGTCCCATGAGCCCAGCCCACCCCTTTTGCTTCGTGGAGAGATCATTTCTCATGAGCTCTGGCCGGCTCTCCTGGTGAGAAGTCCCTGCAGAGCTGAGCCCTCATGGACTAATGAGTCAGTGACGATAGAGAGGAAAGGGCAGAAGATGCGTGTCTCTGCTCACTAACCCCATGACCTTTAACTCAACACTTGACCCGCTGAGTCCCACTTCACTCCAACGGGGTGGACACAAGCTCAAGTGAACTCATGTGCGTGTGGCTGTTTTGAATAAATGAGAAAGGAAAGAAAAATACCCTCCTATTGGACATGAATGCAAACACTGGGCAGGCATCCTGTTCGGGTCTGCTCCTCCCATGAGTGGACACCCGGAGCCCTGGACTCGTGTCCCCAGGGAGCCCCTAACCCACTCAGGGAGGACACTGCATGCTCCTCCCATCCCTGCCCCTCTTTGTGTTTTTCTGGTCCCACCTTCCTCTGTCCAGGCTTCTGATCTCCGGCCTCCTGATCTGGGCTCCTGATCTCTTTGCACAGCTGCCAGGCTGGCATTCCTGCCACTGGCTGGGCACACCTGCAGAGACCACCAGCATCTAGGAGTGCTCCCTGTGGCCCCCTCTACCTGCTCCCAGAAGTGGAGAGGCCAACAAATTCAGTGACTTACTGTATTAGCTAGGACTGGATTCAACGTCAATGAAAACCCGTAGTATTGGTGGCTGAAACACACGAAATTTTAGTCTCATATAAGTTCAAAGGAAAGCAATCCAAGGCTGGTTTGACAGCTTCATAAAGCTATCAGGGCCCTAAGTTCTTTTTATCTCTCAGTTGTCATCCTCAGCACCTGGCTTCCAGCTTCAAATTCACCTCATGGCCCCAAAATGGCTGCCAGAGTGTTAACCTTTGCGTCTACATTCCAATGAGCAGCAAGAGGAAAAGGAGAAAAGGAAGACACAGATCCATTTCTTAGTTAGCTCAACAATCCCACCCCACTCTCCTCCCCACCTTTTTCTTCCAGGTCAACAATCTTCTTTCCCAGTACTAATACTTTTGCTTGCATTTCATTAACTAGAACAACAACAATAACAATTTTGGGGAGAATATCCTTTTCCCAGGGCATATTGCCACCCTAGATGAAGTCTGGGCTCTGTTGCTAAGAAAGAAGGGCAGATTGATATTGGGTGGTCTTTAGCATCCTCTGAAACATTTTCCTAAGATCACCCAAGTAAGTGGACATAATAAGTGAATATAGAGCAATACAGTCAACCTGAGTTCCTCTGACTCCAAAGCCCAAGCTGGTGTCTTCTGCATGACAGGTCCTCAGGACCCACACCTCTGTGTTCCATGGAGACATTGACCCAGCTCTGCTAGCACAGCTCACAGCATGACTGTCCAGCTGCAAGCACCCCTCCCCCACAGCCGGTGCCACCAGGAGAGGAGGAAGAAAGTCCCCTGGCTTGTCTTGAGCCCCACAAAGGCCAGTACAAACCAAGAATTTCACTTGTGTCTGCTGAAAAAAATACATGCAACCTAAAAGTTGAGAGTTAGGTTTTCTTGGGTGGAAATGCTAGGACTACTGGGTGAAAATATTAGGACTCCAAGAAAGCAGGGAAGGAGCCAAGCTGTATACAAGTTTGCAGCCAGGGGGCAGGTAATCTATTAAAGGATTACTGTTAATTAAGAGAAAACTAAATCTCTCACATGAGGAGATTGTGTGAGAAGATGCAAGTGTCTGGGCTTGCTGAAATCATTTCTTCCTTATGAATCTAACTATCTGGGGCCAATCCTGCTTTCTTTATTGTTCACATACTAATCCTTTGTTTCCCATAAGAGATGGTGGATGTGACGGCCACTTCTCCCACCACCCCCACCAGCTCCTCTGTGCTACCTGGCAGGAAGTTACTGATGACATCCAAATAGCTGGCTTTGTTTCACCTGGGCTCAGAAATTGGCATTTGGAAAAGACTTGTTTAATGGTAGAGCATAGAGCAGAAGATATTTCATTTCACACGTTTTATCAAAGAGGCTTCCAGACAACACTTTAACCCTCAGGGCAGAGTCAATGCCCCCTTTCGTGCAGGAGAAAACTGAGCCCAGGAGTTTAAGCCACTTCTAGACCCTGGAGTATGAAGACCCGGAGAGCTCCCAGTTCTGCTATTCCTGACGACCAGCTTCTTCCTGCTTCACCGTTCTGCTTTCTGGAAAACCGCCACCTTTCCAGGGCGGAGGGTGAGGCTTCCAGTGNCCTACCTCTTCTGGCCTCCTGTGGCCTCGCCTCCTCTTCCTCCCCCTCCTCTTCTCCTCCCTCCTTGTTAGAACCTGCATCCTGACTTGGCGTCACCTAATTGGTACCTCCTGGAAGACTCCACTCAGAGTGGGATGAGAGCAAACCTTCTCCTGCAGTGATGCGTTGGCGGAGTGAAATGAGTGCTTTCCTATTAATTAACAAAGAACGCGGAGTTATGTGGCCATGGAGAAGGGTGGAGAGGTACTGGGGTGTGTGTGTGATGGGAGCAGCAATTAGGATCAAGCAACTGTAGTGGTTTCTGGGGCCAAGAATCCTGCCTGGGAGGGCCCTGCCCATTCTGAGCGATGAATCTCATTAACGGGAGTCAGGGTGTCTCCTTCCTTCTCTGGGGGCACTTGCCACTAAGTGGGCGACACTCCAGTATACTGGTGTCAGCAACTGTGTTGATATGGTGGACCCTTCTGAGGCTGTGACCTGGGGAGGCTGCGGATGTGTTATCAGGGGTCCAAGCTCAGCCCAGGGTTCATGGATGGAGGATCTGCCTGAACTGGTCCTTGGCCTGTGGAAGCTGCTCCAGGCTCACTTGGCTTGTCTGAGAGCATAGATTCTTCTCAACCCCTGATGAATAAAACCCACTTTGCCCACACAGACAGAGTAGGGTTGGAAAAAGAACTTGTATAACTGAGAGATGGAGAGAAGAATTCAGGTGGGGTTCACCTGGCTCATGGGCTTCTTCCTCCCAGACGGGGCGGTGGAGGGACCAAGATCAGGCTTCCCGTGACATCAAGCCTGATGGAAATGTTCTCCTTGAGCAACTTAGCTTGGTCCAGACACATGCTCACTGCTCCTGGGGCTGCTCGTTTGCAGGGCTTTTCGAGAGTGTAAGGACCAGAGGGCCAGGGCTGTCAGTCTTCTCCACATACACCCAGTGCCAAAGACAGTGCTGTGCACGTGGTCAGCAGCTGATGACCAAACGCAGACCAGCAGGCAGTGAGTGGCCTGAGTTCTCAACGCCATTCATGCATCAGACAGCTGTGTCCTACAGAAAAGTGAGAGTGGAACGGCTCAGTAGTGTCCCACTCTTTGCGACCCCATGAACTGTAGCCTGCTAGTCTCCTCCGTCCATGGGATTCTCTACGCAAGAATACTGGAGTAGATTGCCAGTTCCTTTTCCAAGGGAATCTTCCCAACTCAGGGATCGAATCTCCCACGCTGCAGGCAGACATTCTACTGTCTGAGCCACCAGGGGCTCCTAAGAGGAAGTCAAAGTCCAGTCAAGAGTTTGAATGAAGATGACACACGTGTTTATCTTAATCAGAAAGGAAAATACCTATCTACAGGTGAGCAAAGCACATTTGGACCAAGTCACTGTGGATTATACAGACGGTGGCACTAACACCGAAGGACGTCTCTGTGACCCTCTCACACCAGCGGCCTTCTCCACAGTCCTGCAAAGTCACACGCGGTATGGGACCTGTTTTGCAGATGAGGACATGTAAGAGATGAAGAGATTTGCCCCAGGCCACAAAGCCAGCATGTGGTGGGGCTGGCGCTTCAAATAACCTGCCTTTGTTCCACGTTCATTTCTCCACAAAGCACTGGGTTGAGGACCGAGCAACCAGGAAGCAGAGGTGACATCTCCTTGCTGCCTTTCTGCTCCCTTCTCATCACGAATTCTACAGCCCCCAGGAATGGACAAGTGCCCCCTGACCTGGCAGGCGGAGGTTTCTTCCTGGGCCCCTCTGATCCCTGGGGCACCTCACTGGGCACTGGACATCTGGTCCACTGGCTGTGTCCAGCCTCGGGGAGTCCACGCTGTGTGCACGGCAGCCTGTTGATTCCTCTCCTTCTCCAGGGAGGCTTCTGGGGGCTGTGGGCGCCCAGGTCCAAGTCCAGCTCTGGCAGCATCGCCGATGTAAGTGCGAAGCACAGCCTATACTGCAAACTCTGTTTTATGAGAAATCTTTTTTGTTCTTTAGGATGTTTATTATTTAGTCATCTTCATGGACGATGGGGGCCTCTCAGCTCTAATTTATCTTCTCTTTCACTTCTTTAGAGACAGCAAGCTAACTGGAGAACCGCCCTCCTGTCCATCGAGCTAACAAAGCGGTCATTTTCAGTTTGCGATTGTTTTCTCCGCTCATGTGCTAGACTCCCAGCTTCTCAAGGGGAAGGTCCCGTTCGTTATCTTCGTCCCTGCTGCCTGTATGGCAAGGACACTCTGTGGGTGAGCTTGGCGCCCTCCACGCCCAATTGGACAGCCAGGGCCACCCCGCTGGCCTGTCTTCAGAGACGACTGCAGGCAGACGGAGGGACCACCCTGGCTGTGTTGGGGTCCAGGTGGCTCCTGCGTTAGGGGAGGACTCCAGGGCCAGAGTCCACAGTTGGAACAGTCTTGTCACCACTGGGTGACCACTTGGCCTGGCTCCAGGGTGGCTGTTGAGGGTGCAGACTGGAGAACTAGGCCAGAAAGAATGAAGAGCCAACTCTGCCATGATGTCTCCCTGACCCTGGCAAACTCACCTGCCTCTGAACTCAGCATCCTCCTCCGTAAAATGGGGCGATGATGTTGACCCCACCAGGTGCTTGTGAAGGTGAATGGGCAGTGCCCAGGGTCCCCATGGCTGTGGTGAGAGTTATTGCCGTGCACTGTGCAGGGCAGAAATGGGGTGGGGGTGGGGGGATGCTGGTAACCCCCCAAAGAGGGGCCGCGTTCAGCCAGCTGCCATCCCTGGCAGAGAGGAGGCGGGAGCAGGCATAGTCCGTGGGCACCTTTCTCTCTGCTTGCATGCTCATGTCACTTCTATCCCCTGAATATGGAGATGGATGTGCCTGGGCTGAGAATTAAAGACCGACTAACCCTTGCTCCAGGGGTGACCCCATTTCTAGGCTGGGCACTGGAGCCAGAAGGGGTCCCACATGCAGGCTCAGGCTGGTGGCATCCTAGCAGAGACCTCCTCTGTGGCCCCCTTGCCCTTGGACTGGAGGACCCCAATCGATCGAGAGTCAAGGACGACGCCAGCCGAGGTGGAGCCAGCCTCCCTGGGATCTGACAGTTGGCTCCAGGAAGAGCTTGGCAAGTGCTGGTGGCTGAGTCTACATACGTGCTCACGTGTGCTCTCTGTCACTCAGTCGTGTCCAATCTGCAGTCCTATGGGCTGGAGCCCGCCAGGCTCCTCTGTCCATGGGATTCTCCAGGCAAGAATACTGGAGTGGGTTGCCACGCCGTCCTCCAGGGGAATCTTCTCCACCCAGGAATCAAACCCATGTCTCTTATGTCTCCTGCCCTGGAAGGCAGGTTCTTCACCTCCTGGGAAGCCCTATATACACTTTTAAGGGCTTCACTAGCGGCTCAGATGGTAAAGAACCCACCTGCAACGCGGAGACCTGGGTTCAATCCCTGGGTTGGGAAGATCCCCTGGAAAATGGAATGGCTACCCACTCCATTATTCTTGTGTAGAGACTCCCATGGACAGAGGAGCCTGGCGGGCCATCATCAACGGGGTTGCAAAGAGTCAGACACGACTGAGCGACCAAGCAGAGCACACATTTAATCATATTCTTGCTTTGAGTCACCGGAATGCTGTACCTTTTATATAAAAAGGCCGTAAAGCAACCACAGTAATAATAACTCTGCTTGTTTGACAAAAAGAGGAGGACAGCTGTATTTTTCTGTTTGGAGTTTTGTAGTTTAAACACCGCCATCTTTATTTCTCCTGTCACCTAACTTCTGCTGCAATAACGCAGTTCCCTTAGAGACGCTCCATAAACCACCCTTCCCCGCTCCCCACGTCAGTCACAGAGCTCCCGGCTTGGAACACCCAGACCCCAGATTAGAGGAGGAGGGGCATATTTTACGGCCAGTTTGAAAATGTGGTTGCTGCAGCTATAAATTAAGAAGTGAAATTGCTCCCATATCGAGTATTGATATACTATGCA
>SJYW01012154.1:0-20250 GCA_006410735.1 Raphicerus campestris | reverse complement strand
TCAGAAAAATGGTGTATTATTAAGAGTAAAAAGGAGAAGTAAAAACTGATTTGTGGTTATACCTAAAGGTCTTTAAAAACACTAGAATAGTATTGGAAAATTTATGCTTTATAAACAAAACCTATTATCCCTGACCAGTACCCTCCAGATAAAGACTATACTTTTCTTTATAGATAATAGTAGCTTCAAAAATGGTCCTTCTCTAAATAGAGATACATTTCATTGTTGGAGCAGCATGGTTTTATCCTGGTTTCCAACTGGACTGTTTTACTTTAAAATATCTTATTATACTACATTAATGTTACTGAATTAATTTTCTATATTGGAGACATATTTTCTATATGATTTGTGATATAAAACTATTTTTCCTGCCTAATAAATTAGCATAATTAGGTATAAACAAACACTGGCAGAACAAAGCTTGTGTATGTTTTTACTCAGCTGTGTATGTTGTACTTTTATTTTCTAACAGAAGGATTTTGTTCCAAAGATTGATTTTAATTTTCTTAGACATGACTCTTAAAAACATCTTTCTTCTGGGATGATACTCCTATGATTGGGATTTTCCAAATGTAAGAGCTTAATCGGATGACTCATATATAAAACTGGCCCTCTGATTTTAAAATATTCTACCCCATAACAACAAACCTATTGCTTTAAATGAAAGCCAAATCAAAGTTTCTGTAACAAACTATGGTTGTTTTGCTCATGCTTAGACACTAAATCATATCCGACTGTTGGTGACCCCATGAACTTGTACCCTGCCAAGTTCTTCTTTCCATAAGATTTTCCAGGCAAGAATACTGAGGTGGGTTGCCATTTCCTCCTCCAGGGGATCTTCTTGACCCAGGGATCAACCTAGTGTCTCCTGTGTTGGCAGGAAGATTCTTTACCTGCACCATCTGGGTGCCCCATGATTGTTTTACAGCTGTCTAAAATCAAACTGTGTCACATTTTGGGCTTCCAAGGTGGCCCTAGTGATAAAAAAAACCTGCCTGCCAGTGTAGGAGACATAAGAGACGTGGGTTCGATCACTGGGTTGATCCTGGGTTCGATCCCCTGGAGGAAGGCATGGCAACTCACTCCAGTATTCTTGCCTGAAGAATTCCATGAACAGGGAAACCTTGCAGGCTGCAGTCCATAGGGTCACAAAGAGTCAGACGTGACTGAAGTGACTTAGCATGCACATGTCACTCTCTGGACTCAACAAACAATTAAAAGTTGTTTGTTAAGTGCTTTGATAATTATTACTGATGTATAAACATGTATACATCAAGAGTATCTTCTCTAAAAAGAATTCCTGAAAAGAATTTATAAAGTTAAATGTAGAAAAAGTATATCTGCTAAATAATCTGTGATAAATTCTAAATATAATGAGCCAGAGCAGAAGACCAATAACTTTGCAAAGTTATTTCTGTTTCCAGCCTGCCTGAGTCCATTTTATGGCTCCAAGAGTTGTTTCTCATTGGCCATGGAATTAAGATCAAATTACGAAGCTCTTCTTCAAAATAATCCTCTTACTTTTATTAACTTTCCAATTTATATATATATTTTTTCCATTGTAGCTTTTCTAAGTAGATTTCTGGAATATTTTCTTCTGACTTTTTGGTTTTTGGCCCTCACTCTTACCTTTGTTCATTTCCCAAATTCATACCCATGGAAAATTATTCCGTGCTTTCAGACTGTCAGCTCCTAAACATTTATATTAATTCTTGAATTCCATTTCTCCCACCAGATCTTCTTTACTGATTAAAAAGGACATTACTTTTTCCTCTAGCTATGTCTTTTCCAAAGCATGTAATTTCCTCTTTGTTCCCATCTTCTGCTTCAAGGTTCTCTCTCCTTGACCCCCTACTAAAAGACAAACTTTAGGCCAATTTTGATTGGCAAGAAGCTTGCCCAGCACATGAATCTAATAAATTCTTTTGATCATAAAGAATGAACTAACATAGAGTTTTAAGACATTAGTCAAGATGTCTAATCAAATGTTGAAGTAAGCTTTCATTACTTTGCTAGCAATTAGAAAATAATCAGAAAGGAAAACAGTAATGTTTATCATCTACTTTGGTACCAATACTGCATTGAGTATAGTACAGGTGTTGTCAGTTATAGTAAGGTATAATTCATCTCAATATGTGCATGTTTCTTTAAAAATAACTTCCCTGGAAAATCCAAAGTTTTTGTAATAGTTGACCTTTTTCTGTATAACCTATTCTGATTTGTTGACGTAGTGCTTAGCATTTCCTCGATTATAGTACTCAGAATTTTTGTACATGACCACATACTCAGGAGCTCACTGTTCAGTTGAGGAAGGCAGAACATTTATATATGAAGTTGTTAATCCTTACATAAAAGCATATAATTAAGTACCAAATTGAGTACAAGAGATGAAGATCCAGAGAAGGGATGTGATGAAGGTGTTGGGGGAAATTTCCTAGAGAAGACAGATTGGGTTGAGCCCCACAAGAGAACAGAGAATGGGAAGAGCAGAGACAGAGGCTTCAGTGTTTCTCAGTGGAAGTGCTGTTGGCGTTTTGGCAGTACAGCTCTTCATTATGTGACTCCTCTGGTCACTGCAGGGTATCTGGCATCCCTGGTCCTTGGGTACTAAATGACAGCTGTATCCCAGTTAGAGTGGTGATCGAATGCCCGATGCAGGTCCAAAACATTGTGTGGTGCTGTGCTGCCTGGATTGGGACCGCTGTGGAGCATGCCATCCTCTTATGGATGTCTCGATTTTGGCTTTCCCAGGCAAAGTTTACAAAGTCAGAAAGCAGAATTGTGTTTATTCACACTGTAACATATTTTACAAGGTGTAGAGTTGAGTGTTTTTAAAGACAAGTTGGATTTTTCTCTTCAAGTTATTTCTAAATGAATTTCTCAGTTATCCAGGAGAAACCTTTTGGTAGGTTAGAGAAAATTGTCTGTGACATAGATAGATCATACATAATTAAAAAGACTAGGATGTGTGAGGACAATCTAGGCACCAAAAATATGTAATTTTCTGAAATTGAGTCTCCAGAAAAATTTGGAACTGGTCAGTTTTGGCTGACTGATATACCCGCACAGGGAAAATATCTTCCTATTTATTCTGGAATCCTGTACTCTCTATGTATCTTTATAAATTATGTATAAATAACACAAATTAAAAAAAAAAAGAATACATGCTTATTTAAGAAAATTTATAAGATACCAAACATTGTGGAAAAATAAAAATTATAGCCTCAATAATGATGGAAATTTTTCCAAAATGTTTTCTATGGTTCACACATGTGATCGATATATACAATGTAGTTTCCTGCTTTTTTTTCCACTTAAAATTATGATGAAAATATTTTANGTACATGACCACACACTCAGGAGCTCACTGTTCAGTTGAGGAAGGCAGAACATTTATATATGAAGTTGTTAATCCTTACATAAAAGCATATAATTAAGTACCAAATTGAGTACAAGAGATGAAGATCCAGAGAAGGGATGTGATGAAGGTGTTGGGGGAAATTTCCTAGAGAAGACAGATTGGGTTGAGCCCCACAAGAGAACAGAGAATGGGAAGAGCAGAGACAGAGGCTTCAGTGTTTCTCAGTGGAAGTGCTGTTGGCGTTTTGGCAGTACAGCTCTTCATTATGTGACTCCTCTGGTCACTGCAGGGTATCTGGCATCCCTGGTCCTTGGGTACTAAATGACAGCTGTATCCCAGTTACAGTGGTGATCGAATGCCCGATGCAGGTCCAAAACATTGTGTGGTGCTGTGCTGCCTGGATTGGGACCACTGTGGAGCATGCCATCCTCTTATGGATGTCTCGATTTTGGCTTTCCCAGGCAAAGTTTACGAAGTCAGAAAGCAGAATTGTGTTTATTCACACTGTAACATATTTTACAAGGTGTAGAGTTGAGTGTTTTTAAAGACAAGTTGGATTTTTCTCTTCAAGTTATTTCTAAATGAATTTCTCAGTTATCCAGGAGAAACCTTTTGGTAGGTTAGAGAAAATTGTCTGTGACATAGATAGATCATACATAATTAAAAAGACTAGGATATGTGAGGACAATCTAGGCACCAAAAATATGTAATTTTCTGAAATTGAGTCTCCAGAAAAATTTGGAACTGGTCAGTTTTGGCTGACTGATATACCCGCACAGGGAAACTATCTTCCTATTTATTCTGGAATCCTGTACTCTCTATGTATCTTTATAAATTATGTATAAATAACACAAATTAAAAAAAAAGAATACATGCTTATTTAAGAAAATTTATAAGATACCAAACATTGTGGAAAAATAAAAATTATAGCCTCAATAATGATGGAAATTTTTCCAAAATGTTTTCTATGGTTCACACATGTGATCGATATATACAATGTAGTTTCCTGCTTTTTTTTCCACTTAAAATTATGATGAAAATATTTTATTGGGTTGGCCAAAAGTTTTGTTCAGGTTTTTCTGTCAGATCTTACAAAAACTCAAATGAACCTTTTAGTCAACCCAATACATATATATTAAACTCTTTATATTTGTCATGCATCAATAATAGACTATTTAATATGAATTAGTCAATTGTAGGACATTTTTCTTTTATCAGTTCTATGAAAACTCTCATGTTAAATGAATTCTGGCAAGTAGGTGTCATTTTTTTTTCTCTCTTAGGAATGATTATTTCTTGCATCTTATATCCCTTTGAAAAGAGGGCCTTAGCAAGTCAGTGGATCTCTCTTCAGAAAAAGGCTTATGTATATACTCAGAATTTCTAGACCACCTAAAGACTCTTTGTGGATCCTTTAGAGAAATACAGATCTTGGATTATGAACTCCTATTTTTCAGCATAAAGTTTCTCTCAAATACGGGAGATGTCAGAGGAGAATGAATGAGATGGCTGTCACTCAGTGGTCTCAGTAGAACTTAATAACGTGAGTGTGCTGTGTGGTTTGCTCTTGCCAACTGTTCGGAACCCTGAGGCCATCTAGAGTTTGTTTATTCCAAGCTATTGTACCAGAGCTTCCCTGGTGGCTCAGATGGTAAAGCGTCTGTCTGCCTGCAATGCAGGAGACCTGGTTTCAATCCTTGGGTTGAGAAGATCTCCTGGAGAAGGAAATGGCAACCCGCTCCAGTACTNAGAGCTTCCCTGGTGGCTCAGATGGTAAAGCGTCTGCCTGCAATGCGGGAGACCTGGTTTCAGTCCCTGGGTTGAGAAGATCTCCTGGAGAAGGAAATGGCAACCCACTCCAGTACTCTTGCCTGGAGAATCCTATGGATGGAGGAACCTGGTGGGCTACAGTCCATGGGGTCGCAGAGTCGGACACGACTGAGTGGCTTCACTTTCATTGTACCAGAACCTGTTTACTGATGGAACGGCCTGTGTAGTGTTGGAAAGAGTATGTAGAATTTCTAAGTTATTAACTTGGAAAGAACTGAAGTCTACATTTCCAATGAGTCTAGAGATAAATCTTTTTCTTTGGGCAATACTAATTTGCACCAGAATTAGGAAGTATCTAGATTTTTGTTGGTGACTTCCCACTTTCCCTTCAGGTATTTTTAATCCTTCTGTTTGATGTTGTTTCCTTAAATTAAGCTCAACTGCAGCTCTCCTTCACAAGCACACTTACGTAGCATTTACCAGCATCTCCCTTTTCATATCTTGCCCCATCACTCTCTCTTCTGTTTTATTCTTTTCCACTTAGGTCAAATTCTGGAACATGAGAATGAAAATGGATATTGATTTCTCAACATATGGAGCATTTCACTCCATATTATGCTTTTCAGTATTTATAGAACTATCCACAAAGTGATGTTCTCTCTCAAACTTAACTCTGTGCTTCCCTTTGAATTTTTTTTTTATTGCCATAGAAACTTTAACACATTTAAAAAGCCAATTCATTTATCTCAGTCATTTGGCTTGAATAGAGCTCTCCTTTTCTTATTGCTACATTATTTCAATTGCCCCAGATTCAATTGCCTGGTCATCTTTGACATCTTCATTTCACTGGCCATTTAGAACTATGGCATCCCAATTCTTCGTGGAGAACAAATTGCTTCCTCCTTTTTAGTTCTGACTACTACTGGCCTAATCCAGGCCAATAATTTATGTTCTAGGTTGGCCTTTCTATGTTGTTCTATATTCCTACCAAATAATGTTCTAGAATGTTACTTTGACCACATACATGTACTTTCAAGCACTTAATGGCTTTTCCATTTCCTAGAGGGTAAAATGCTTTCAAGTGAGTAATTATTCAAGTAACATGTCTTAAATGCCATTCTCCATGCTGTAGAGGGTACAAATGTAATTTAGATGTAGTAACTCAAGAAATTGTCCTGTAGGAAGATGAAGATGTGCATAGTTAACTATAATGCTAGATAGAAGGTGATCCAAATCTTGAGAGATAGAAAGTTATGGTGAATTTTAATGGACTGATGTCTCCCTCTGACTGAGAGTGGGAAAGACTTGTTAAATCCAGAGCTAAAAGAATAAATGGGATATAGATGAGAATGAAATTGGGCAATTGCCCTTGACAACAGGGAAAATAATAGACTCACACTGAGCCTGGGCGCCTTTGGAGGATTCAGGTTATGCAGTTTAAACTTATTCTTGCATTGAGGACCTTGCAGATCTTGGGTTAGCCTTCTTTCTGGACTTCACTCCTTCCATCTCCTTATATACATCCTTTGTTCTAACAAAATTGGCTAATGCTTTATTTGCCAAATGCCTTGATTCCCCCTCCTTCATGTTTTTGCATTTGCATTTCTGTAAGTAGGCTCTTTCAGATTTTTTCCATAACCAAAATTCAGACTATCAGTTACAGGTCCTGATTCACTTCTGAAGATGTTTAGCGGGTATAAAGTTTGTTTTTAAATTAAATTTGAATGCCTGAATGTGGGGCACACATGCTCTCAGTCACCACAGTTCCCTTGTTTCTCTTGTCATACTTTAAAAAATGACTTTTCTTTTCAGTTCCCACCCAGATCCTCATTAGCATTTGAGTTTCTGATCATCTCTATGAACTTGTTCAAATCCTACTGAATTTTTCTCTAATGATCCAAATCACTCTAGCCCATGGAAATGACTTCTGTTTTTAAATTGTCTTCCTTCTCTGAACTTACCATTTTATCCCCTTCATCTGGAAATTATGTACTGCTTTAAAATATCTATGGATTTAGTGATNCTACTGAATTTTTCTCTAATGATCCAGATCACTCTAGCCCATGGAAATGACTTCTGTTTTTAAATTGTCTTCCTTCTCTGAATTTACCATTTTATCCCCTTCATCTGGAAATTATGTACTGCTTTAAAATATCTATGGATTTAGTGATTATGTTTGCATAAATATTTGGCTATTATACCCTGTGTCTTTAGCACTGGTTATGTAGGAGCTAGAAATATTTTACAAGTTTTTCATGCTACAAGAATGCCTTACATTCAGCATGAGTACAATGAATATTAGGTTGAACCATATGAAATTGTTATTTGTATTGATCCAAATGGTTGAATATTAGCAATTTCAAACAGTGCAACATAATAAAAATAAAATTAGATTCTTAAACTTGCTAACTTATGTAACTTCCTGAAATGAATTTTTTCATTGTTTGAGTAGAAGTTCATTTATTTAGCATCCTTCTTGTGGAAAAATTCCAATAACATTTAATAAAACTTGACCATTATATTCATAAGTTAGAATTTTAAAAACCAGTCCAATATAAGTATATACTATTAACCATTATTAACATATTTATAATAGGAACAGTTTGGGGAAAAGGTATTGTCTTAGAATCACTTTATATGTTTTACCTATATATATATATATTTTTTTTTTTTTCTTGCCAAGAAATAGAGGTAGATAGATGTAATTGCTTTTATATTATTGTAGAATCAGTTATCTGAACTTGGTTTTTGGTTCTGAATGTTACTTCACTTTTTAACCTCAGTTTTCTGTTGTGTAAAATAGAAATCATACTAATATGTCCCTCATAGGTTTGTTTGGATGATCAAATAAGACAATATAATTTAAGAGGCCAGGATGGTGCCTAGTGTGTAATAGATGCTTATGTTGGTTTCCTTCCTTTTGATCTCCCAACAGGGATGGTCTTAGGGAGAATGTTGGTGACAAATGAGGGTAATTTGTAGTGATCAAGGCTATGGAGAATGATATGTAGGACCAATTCATTAGAAAAGACCCTGATGCTGGGAAAGATTGAAGGCAGGATAAGAAGGGGATGACAGAAGATGAGATAGTTGGATGGCATCACTGACTAAGTGGACATGAGTTTGAGCAAGCTCCAGGAGATGGTGAAGGACAGGGATGCCTGGTGTGCTGCAGTTCATGGGGTCATGAAGAATCAGGCATGACTGAGTGGCTGAACAACAAATGTTGCTCATTTGGATTGGTCTGATAAGTCACTCTGGCCTTGTGTTCAACACCTTTTACCTCCTCGTTACATTGTTGTTACCTCTGTTTTAGCCAACTCCATGTTATCTTTTTATCTTTGCTGGAACTGTCCTCTTCCCTGTCTCCTCATGAGGACAGGTCTCCCAGGACTCTGTGCTGCTTTCTCCCTTGTAGCAGGTAGCCACAACTGCAGTAAAACACAACCACGAACTTCAGTGTTTATTACCTCCTTCATTAGATTTAAATCTCCAGTGCAGTGACCGCATCAGTTAATATGCCACCATCCCTGCAAGGCCAAGCATGGTACCTGGTCCATAGTAGGATAGGGTTCAATGAATGCTTGCAGAGTCGAAGACTGACATCTAGTTAGTGAATGTCTCCATCTAGAGTGCTGTGTGTACAGTCAAGATGGAGGAAGAGTCAGTTAAGTGGTCACCTCCTGATAATTTTCCAGCTGTAAACTGTCTAAAAGAGGACTACTGATTCACGTTTATGGTGCTGGTAGAAAGGAGAGTTTAGCTGAACCAGTGATTGAGTTCTCCTCTTAGAATGATCAGAATTGAGACATATGCAAGTGACTGAAGCTGAAATTTGGACATATTCTAGAAATATAAATGCTGCTCAGATGACAGCAGCCAAGTTCAGTTGTTGATTGAGATGAGGAAAATCATTTGTTTGTTATGCACATAAGCAAGGAAAACTTAATAATCTCGACACAGTACATTTTTCCCCCTCCCTCTACCCTTTCCTCCTTATATCCTTTCTTCCTTTAAATAAATGGGCCCCTAATAGTTTTACCTCCTGTTCTATGTGCTGGTAAGATCTACGTGGAGATAGATCTCACCTGTCTCATATGGAGAATGTAGATGAATGTTTGTATATGTGTATATATGTCTGTCTATGTGTGTATATATATGTGTATGCAAATACACTAATGAATATAATCAGTGCTGTCTTGTCAAAATATTAACATTTCTAGATGGGTTGTTTTAATTTTATATGAGGTTGAGATTATCTTATTTTTAGCATATATCATTTTGTTCTTCATTTTTTCTCTAAAAAGCTGTTGCTTCTTAGGATCAGATTTTTCAAGTGGCCAAACCTATTCACATTTCAGTTCAGTTCCCCAGAATTCTCATTTTGATTTCTCTGAAAAACAGTAGATTCCATTGATTTCTGGGCTCTGGACTGCAAATGTGCATTTTCTCAAGCTAAGAGTACTGTCTTCTGGGATGCTGAAGCTACATTAGGGAAACTGAAGACAAAAATTCTTTTTTTGTTCTTGAGTTTTAAATGACTTTACTCTGAAGCTAAAGTCTCCCTTGGCTGGAATATGTAGAACCATTACAAAATTAAGAGGCTAGTAAAATGTACCAGTAGACTCTAATACACTGTGTCAGCTGTTCTCTAGGCTCAAATAGGTAGATGAGGCAGGAGCATGGATTAATTTCTGCTTCAGCAGTAAATGACTTACATGTGCCTAGAGGGATTTTTCATACTGTCAAGGCTTTCCTGCACATGTCCCACATTATGAGGCCAAGATAATATAGCAAGTGCCATATATGCACTCTAAGGCTTTATCTCAGAAATTCTGTGAGGAGGGACTTGTACCAAGCTTTTCTTATCACTTTTCAATCTTTAAGTCTTTCTTATAACCTGACTTGATTTGATTCTCTCAGGCACATGTAACCAAACAGTCAGATTTTATACTTTTCTTGAAAAGAGATAATGCTCTTTGATTTTTTTATTCTCCTAAATTTCATGTAGCTCTGTGTGTATCTGTGTGAACTTGTTAAAAATAAATATGAAAAAACAAGCCTCAAGGTGAGGTTTTTTTCCTCCTAGTTCTTCATGTAACTGGTGGGTCTTCTTTTTCTTGTCTGGCTATGTGAAGCGGGTGCTGCCAAAATCTCGACAGTGGCATAGAACTCTGACTAATGAGCCTTTGATTACTGTGGATTCTTTGAAGACAGGAAAAGAATCCTTTAGCTTCTTATAACTGGAGCTGTTCAAAGTATATTATTTGGCATTAGAAAAGTTATTTGAGAATGTAGATTAAAAAATACATATATACATATATGTATATATACATGTGTATATATATATATGTGGAAATATATTCAATGTATGATTGAGTAGAAGAATGTTTGCCAGCATAGTGTCTGAAGTATGATCTTATTTTTATCCAGTGAGATGATGCTTATATGTGTTTGCATCTCTGTGTGCCTATGTGTGCATGTCTTGCAGAATATGCATTTCAGTGCTACTAATGGTTATCTCTGGAGGTGGTACTTTGGTTTTTGGAAACTTTTTATAGTAAAAGTAGCTACTGGTAGGTAGTCTTGACTACTACCTGTCAGGAATTGCCATGCCTTATCTAAATTATTTACTTCTCACATTTTATAACATTATATATGTTTTGATGTATAATATATAATATTATACATATTTTAATAAGAAACAAGTAATGTTTAATGAAAATAATAAAAGTTAACGTTTCAGAGTCTTTTTTTCATATTTTCCCAGCTATACTGAAAGTGATATGTATAGTTATCAAATATTTAATTTGAAAAGTTGTGGAATTAGCATTACTTTCACAAAGATCCAAAGTCTATCCTATTTCCTTCTAGTTTAAGACACCTCTTCATAGATTCAGTTTATGGATGTAAAATACCATGGTTCTTTGTAAAAATTAAGATAGTTTTTAGGATCCCATCACTTTCTATTTATCTCTGCATCTGCCAGTAGTAAATCCTTCCTTGAGTGATATCCCCCATAGATAATTTGTTGCTATCAAATTAAAGATTAGGTTCTAATATCTAGTTTCTTGTAACCATGAAGATTTAGAATTCAGAATCATGTTTATTATCATGCTTGGCAATTGGCAGCTCTTTCATGTCCTTAACTGGGTTAAGACATGCATTCAACCCAGATGGTCTCAAGAACACCTTATCCTTTCAAGGCTATATCCTTGGAATGGCTGCTAGAGCAGGAATAGTAGGAATATACATTCCAAGGACAAGTGATGGGGTGACGAGCCTTGAATGCCAGAGTCCAGCTTGTAGGTCAACCAGTAGTCATGTTCTCTTGATGACCTCCTCTAACATGAATCATTCTGATACATAAGATAACCTTAATGAGTGTAGGAACCATTAGTTGAATAAATGGTATCTCTGGGAAAGCAACCTACAAGTATTCACTACATTTTCCAATATTTGAATTGTTATTCAGCTGTGTGTCTTCAATGCCAATGGAGAATAAAGTACTCTTACTAAAAAAGTAAATGTTTGTACATTGTATTTAAGTTACATGGGCAACTAAGAATCAAACTGAATTTGTAGAATATTATCATTTTATTCAGAAATTTTATGAGTTCTCAAGTTTGTACATATTATAGTTATTCCTATAAATTGAATCCTTATTTATAGCTTATGCTACAGGGCAAGTATATAATGAGTGATCCGGTATCATGATGAGCAATATTATATACTTGATTTTCTTGGGATTACCATTAATAACAGCATGAAAGTTAATAAACTTTAGTTATATATGTATATGCACACTCCCAATATTCAGTTGACTACCAGATATATCTGAACCTTGATATTGCACAGGTATTATAAAGTCAGTGATTCTAGATTTATTCTCAATAATTCTGCTACCCCTAGCCCTCTGAATATTTACTATTTTAGGTAGTAGTCCACTGCTTTCCTCCT
Organism: Raphicerus campestris; assembly: GCA_006410735.1. Lineage (NCBI taxonomy): Eukaryota > Metazoa > Chordata > Mammalia > Artiodactyla > Bovidae > Raphicerus > Raphicerus campestris. The sequence continues at coordinate 8,159 of SJYW01012154.1, read as the reverse complement.
TTTACCTCCCAACCCAGAAATCTCAAGCATTCTTAGTTCCATTCTTCAACTTGTAACTTCTACATTCAGCCAACCATGATTTCTTACTGATATTTGTACCTATATATTCTAAGATTACTTAAAGATAACATAATCTGTGGATGTCAGTGTGGTGACTAGCACATTTTCATTGTAGATAAGTGCTAGTCTTTTAATTTGAGCATCATAATTTGGTCGTAATGTGATTGGGAATGATAGGGATTATAGCAAGTTGGATAATAGCCATGTAGAAGAGCAGGTTCCAAGTTTTCAAAATAGTCCAGTATTTTAAGAGACGCGAGAAATCTGATTCTTTATGTTAGTTTCTGATTTTTTAAATGTAAGCCTCTAATTTAAGTAAAAAATATATCAGGTATGTTAATATACTCTATAAATCCAGTTTCTACCTTTATACCTGTATATATAGATCATATTAGGTACTACTGTGTTTCATATACATTAAAATTGTTTTTTTTTTTTTTTTAAGTAGTCATTACTGCTGCTGTTGCTAAGTTCTTCAGTCATGTCCGGCTCTGTGTGATCCCATAGACNTACTCTATAAATCCAGTTTCTACCTTTATACCTGTATATATAGATCATATTAGGTACTACTGTGTTTCATATACATTAAAATTGTTTTTTTTTTTTTTTTAAGTAGTCATTACTGCTGCTGTTGCTAAGTTCTTCAGTCATGTCCGGCTCTGTGTGATCCCATAGACGGCAGCCTACCAGGCTCCCCTGTCCCTGGGATTTTCCAGGCAAGAATACTGGAGTGGGTTGCCATTTCCTTCTCCAATGCATGAAAGTGAAAAGTGAAAGTGAAGTCATTCAATCATGTCCGACTTTTGGTGACCCCATGGACTGTAGCCTACAAGGCTCTTCTGTCCATGGAATTTTTAATGCAAGAGTACTAGAGTGGGTTACCATTTCCTTCTCCAGGGGATCTTCCTGACCTAGGGATTGAAACCAGGTCTCCCACATTGCAGGCAGACGCTTTACCATCTGAGCCACCAGGGAAGCCCAAGTAGTCATTAAGGAAATAATTATTTTTCAGAAAAACTGATTTTCTAGATTGATATTTTGAGAATACTGAAAAGGCAAATGTAGAAATAATGCTCTATTTCCTCATATTCTGGAACCATTCTCTGACTTCAAACAAACTTCCATGATCCAAATTTATGGATCCCTGTGTGCTCGCTCAACCCTTTTAGATCTTTTGTTTGTCTTTCCCTTTATCAAGGGAAGAGTTTAGTTTCATTCCTAAAATGGAATGGAAGTTAACTGTGTTCCCATTAAATTATCTCAGGAGATTCAAAATTTTATAATTTCTTCATTACATTTTCCCAAAGGAAGTAGACTTCAAAATCTGTTAACTTTTCCTCTTCATTATTTGAAAGATTTTTATTAACTGAGAAATTAATGCCTTTTGTGACTGTTGATTCTTAAATGACATTATAAATAATCTTTTAAAAATCTTGAGGTTTCCTGAACAGTTTTAAGGCTCACCTGGACTTGTATTAAAATTAATTCTTCCTGATACTATTCATTGCACAGCATTTGATGTCTGAAATAAATTGTTACACTTAGGTACAATATACCAAGAGATTTTGTTTTGTTTTGTTTTCTTTCTGGCATTGCCAGAAAGCCCTAAGATTGCTAAAGGCTAAGAAAATCATAGCTGAAAATTCAGTGGTATCTGTGGGAGCATCAAGGAATAGAAAGGTTAGTGACTGGCAGTTTCCATGGCAACAGCGGAATTTTCGGGCTAGAAAGATGGTAGGTTACACCATCAAATGTGCCAGAGATTGGTCTCCATGACGACAGCACTGTGAATGGGGAAATACATGCTCATGAGATTTTGTTTTAAAAATCTATTGGGTTATTTGAGAAGAAAATCCTTGATAAATCAGTATTTTTTTTCCTATTATGCTTTCCTTTAAAAATATGATTAAAAAAACCAAATTCCATTTGTTCTAATATTTGATAAAGTGTCATTCTCGCTTTCTCTGTATGTTTGTGTTACAGAAGGGGTTATTGACTTACAAATAACTCCTTTGGCAGCATATCTGAACTAGAGAATCCAAAGAATACAGAATTTTCAAATGTATTTACTTTAAAATTTCAACATTTATTTCAGGAAGCAGTGTCTCTAAATGTGAAAATAACTAGTTATTTAAANCCCTGTGTGCTCGCTCAACCCTTTTAGATCTTTTGTTTGTCTTTCCCTTTATCAAGGGAAGAGTTTAGTTTCATTCCTAAAATGGAATGGAAGTTAACTGTGTTCCCATTAAATTATCTCAGGAGATTCAAAATTTTATAATTTCTTCATTACATTTTCCCAAAGGAAGTAGACTTCAAAATCTGTTAACTTTTCCTCTTCATTATTTGAAAGATTTTTATTAACTGAGAAATTAATGCCTTTTGTGACTGTTGATTCTTAAATGACATTATAAATAATCTTTTAAAAATCTTGAGGTTTCCTGAACAGTTTTAAGGCTCACCTGGACTTGTATTAAAATTAATTCTTCCTGATACTATTCATTGCACAGCATTTGATGTCTGAAATAAATTGTTACACTTAGGTACAATATACCAAGAGATTTTGTTTTGTTTTGTTTTCTTTCTGGCATTGCCAGAAAGCCCTAAGATTGCTAAAGGCTAAGAAAATCATAGCTGAAAATTCAGTGGTATCTGTGGGAGCATCAAGGAATAGAAAGGTTAGTGACTGGCAGTTTCCATGGCAACAGCGGAATTTTCGGGCTAGAAAGATGGTAGGTTACACCATCAAATGTGCCAGAGATTGGTCTCCATGACGACAGCACTGTGAATGGGGAAATACATGCTCATGAGATTTTGTTTTAAAAATCTATTGGGTTATTTGAGAAGAAAATCCTTGATAAATCAGTATTTTTTTTCCTATTATGCTTTCCTTTAAAAATATGATTAAAAAAACCAAATTCCATTTGTTCTAATATTTGATAAAGTGTCATTCTCACTTTCTCTGTATGTTTGTGTTACAGAAGGGGTTATTGACTTACAAATAACTCCTTTGGCAGCATATCTGAACTAGAGAATCCAAAGAATACAGAATTTTCAAATGTATTTACTTTAAAATTTCAACATTTATTTCAGGAAGCAGTGTCTCTAAATGTGAAAATAACTAGTTAGTTAAACTTTATGATGTTTGTGAACATAAATCAACCACCAGAGAGCTTTACAACTGGTGTATCAAAAACACAAGATTGATTACACCAGTCATAGAGTAAAAGAATGTTCAAGACTAATTGCTACTCAGGTTCTTCTTATGCTTCAGTTTATAACAGCTCTTGGCGAATTTTCCTTATTGCTGTGTTTTGTAGTCTCTAATGTAAGCACTAGGGAAACGGAATGTGGCGTTAGTGTGTTGTGTCCATAATTAAGACCTCATATACAAAGTGTTAGTGAAGGATCGATTCAACCATAGAAACAAACACTGGCTTTATGCCTAAGGTTTAAAACACTTGGTGAACACATTTTGTTTTCATTTCATGGGCAGATGCTTGTGTAATCAGTTTTTGAGACCTGCTTGGTAAGATTGATTTGTTTGTGTTAGTGAGGAAATGCGAAGTTTACAAAACTGTAGGCAGGGGTGAGGAAACGCAAAAGAGGCATAGTATCCACTAGGGTGGCACTAGCTGGAAGCTGGTAGGCTATATGGGACGAAAAAGAGGTAGTCCAGAACCTGGAGAGAGGAGCTGCTGCCCTTTTGGAGAGGGACAGAGATAACTAGCTTGGAGCTGCCTAACAGCAGGAGCTGAGAGAGGAAACACCCTGACCGTTCTTGGCACCCTTGTCAATCTCTTGTTGCTGTTTCCCACCAGCTCATCCTAACAGAAGTCAGGAGACAAAAAAGGTCTCTCAAAGTCAGGTACCAGGGACAGAGGACAGGGAAGANGCATCATAATTTGGTCGTAATGTGATTGGGAATGATAGGGATTATAGCAAGTTGGATAATAGCCATGTAGAAGAGCAGGTTCCAAGTTTTCAAAATAGTCCAGTATTTTAAGAGACGCGAGAAATCTGATTCTTTATGTTAGTTTCTGATTTTTTAAATGTAAGCCTCTAATTTAAGTAAAAAATATATCAGGTATGTTAATATACTCTATAAATCCAGTTTCTACCTTTATACCTGTATATATAGATCATATTAGGTACTACTGTGTTTCATATACATTAAAATTGTTTTTTTTTTTTTTTTAAGTAGTCATTACTGCTGCTGTTGCTAAGTTCTTCAGTCATGTCCGGCTCTGTGTGATCCCATAGACGGCAGCCTACCAGGCTCCCCTGTCCCTGGGATTTTCCAGGCAAGAATACTGGAGTGGGTTGCCATTTCCTTCTCCAATGCATGAAAGTGAAAAGTGAAAGTGAAGTCATTCAATCATGTCCGACTTTTGGTGACCCCATGGACTGTAGCCTACAAGGCTCTTCTGTCCATGGAATTTTTAATGCAAGAGTACTAGAGTGGGTTACCATTTCCTTCTCCAGGGGATCTTCCTGACCTAGGGATTGAAACCAGGTCTCCCACATTGCAGGCAGACGCTTTACCATCTGAGCCACCAGGGAAGCCCAAGTAGTCATTAAGGAAATAATTATTTTTCAGAAAAACTGATTTTCTAGATTGATATTTTGAGAATACTGAAAAGGCAAATGTAGAAATAATGCTCTATTTCCTCATATTCTGGAACCATTCTCTGACTTCAAACAAACTTCCATGATCCAAATTTATGGATCCCTGTGTGCTCGCTCAACCCTTTTAGATCTTTTGTTTGTCTTTCCCTTTATCAAGGGAAGAGTTTAGTTTCATTCCTAAAATGGAATGGAAGTTAACTGTGTTCCCATTAAATTATCTCAGGAGATTCAAAATTTTATAATTTCTTCATTACATTTTCCCAAAGGAAGTAGACTTCAAAATCTGTTAACTTTTCCTCTTCATTATTTGAAAGATTTTTATTAACTGAGAAATTAATGCCTTTTGTGACTGTTGATTCTTAAATGACATTATAAATAATCTTTTAAAAATCTTGAGGTTTCCTGAACAGTTTTAAGGCTCACCTGGACTTGTATTAAAATTAATTCTTCCTGATACTATTCATTGCACAGCATTTGATGTCTGAAATAAATTGTTACACTTAGGTACAATATACCAAGAGATTTTGTTTTGTTTTGTTTTCTTTCTGGCATTGCCAGAAAGCCCTAAGATTGCTAAAGGCTAAGAAAATCATAGCTGAAAATTCAGTGGTATCTGTGGGAGCATCAAGGAATAGAAAGGTTAGTGACTGGCAGTTTCCATGGCAACAGCGGAATTTTCGGGCTAGAAAGATGGTAGGTTACACCATCAAATGTGCCAGAGATTGGTCTCCATGACGACAGCACTGTGAATGGGGAAATACATGCTCATGAGATTTTGTTTTAAAAATCTATTGGGTTATTTTAGAAGAAAATCCTTGATAAATCAGTATTTTTTTTCCTATTATGCTTTCCTTTAAAAATATGATTAAAAAAACCAAATTCCATTTGTTCTAATATTTGATAAAGTGTCATTCTCACTTTCTCTGTATGTTTGTGTTACAGAAGGGGTTATTGACTTACAAATAACTCCTTTGGCAGCATATCTGAACTAGAGAATCCAAAGAATACAGAATTTTCAAATGTATTTACTTTAAAATTTCAACATTTATTTCAGGAAGCAGTGTCTCTAAATGTGAAAATAACTAGTTATTTAAACTTTATGATGTTTGTGAACATAAATCAACCACCAGAGAGCTTTACAACTGGTGTATCAAAAAGACAAGATTTATTACACCAGTCGTAGAGTAAAAGAATGTTCAAGACTAATTGCTACTCAGGTTCTTCTTATGCTTCAGTTTATAACAGCTCTTGGCGAATTTTCCTTATTGCTGTGTTTTGTAGTCTCTAATGTAAGCACTAGGGAAACGGAATGTGGCGTTAGTGTGTTGTGTCCATAATTAAGACCTCATATACAAAGTGTTAGTGAAGGATCGATTCAACCATAGAAACAAACACTGGCTTTATGCCTAAGGTTTAAAACACTTGGTGAACACATTTTGTTTTCATTTCATGGGCAGATGCTTGTGTAATCAGTTTTTGAGACCTGCTTGGTAAGATTGATTTGTTTGTGTTAGTGAGGAAATGCGAAGTTTACAAAACTGTAGGCAGGGGTGAGGAAACGCAAAAGAGGCATAGTATCCACTAGGGTGGCACTAGCTGGAAGCTGGTAGGCTATATGGGACGAAAAAGAGGTAGTCCAGAACCTGGAGAGAGGAGCTGCTGCCCTTTTGGAGAGGGACAGAGATAACTAGCTTGGAGCTGCCTAACAGCAGGAGCTGAGAGAGGAAACACCCTGACCGTTCTTGGCACCCTTGTCAATCTCTTGTTGCTGTTTCCCACCAGCTCATCCTAACAGAAGTCAGGAGACAAAAAAGGTCTCTCAAAGTCAGGTACCAGGGACAGAGGACAGGGAAGAGAAGAGTGGAAAATGGATCTGCAGGGACAAACATAAGATATTTAGCACCAGCAGAAAGGAGACATGTTTTAAAAGATCAAGAATAAATATTCAGTTCAGTTCAGTCGCTCAGTCATGTCTGACTCTTTGAGACCCCATGAACCGCAGCATGCCAGGCCTTCCTGTCCATCACCAACTCCCGGAGTTTACCCAAACTGATGTTCATTGAGTCGATGATACCATCCAACCATCTCATCCTCTGTCGTCCCCTTCTCCTCCTGCCCTCAATCTTTCCCAGCATCAGGGTCTTTTCAAATGAGTCAGCTCTTCGCATCAGGTGGCCAAAGTATTGGAGTTTCAGCTTCAACATCAGTTCTTCCAATGAATAAATCTTAGCTTGATTTAAAAATATCACATATACATATGTATGTATATATATTAGTTTGGGTTAGTAGTGTTGTAAATATTGATGTAAAGTGTTGGAGCAATAATTGTTTTTATGCTCTATGTTTTAAAAAAGCCTATTTAAAAAATGAATAGTAACATAAGATATTGACTAAATGTGTTTTTAATATAATGAATTCTACTTCATCATTGTTGATAATCATTTATCCAATATCCATCTATACTATACAGTATTGTTTGGGGTTTATTTAAAGTAGGCAAAGTAATAAAGTCCCCTTTTCTAAAGATCAGTACTATAGACCTCAAAAGGATTATCAGACACTATTTTAATGTTTATTCTCTAATTTGAGACAATATATAATATCAACTGTTAGTGAGTTAAGTTAAATGTATATGGTCATTCTGAGTAAAGGTGAAAAAGGAAGTATAAAACATTGCTCTGGTCTTTAAAGAGCTAAAGATTTAATTGAGAAAGAAGAATCCATTTGAGAGACATAAAGGACATTAAACAGACAAAATTTCTATTGCTGTTTTGAGGAATTTTTATTTAATATGTTCAAATAAAAGAAATTAGAACACCACAAATTTGGAGGTTCATCTAGTGCTTTTACTAGTCTGCATAAGGCAAGCATTTTCTATTGCTTCTGCCTTATAGGTATGAATATTTTTCTCTCTGACTATTTAAATTCACTTCTAAATACCATGATACTTAGAGTGAAAAAACATGAATCCTCATCTTGGTTTTTACAATTTTCTAGTAGTGTGGTTTAGACTTTTAACATATTGGCTCCTTAGTCACCTTATCTGTGAAATGTGAACTNTGACTATTTAAATTCACTTCTAAATACCATGATACTTAGAGTGAAAAAACATGAATCCACATCTTGGTTTTTACAATTTTTTAGTAGTGTGGTTTAGACTTTTAACATATTGGCTCCTTAGTCACCTTATCTGTGAAATGTGAACTTAGAGTAAAATAAAAAATGGAGAGATTTTCCGCATGCAGTGGACACACAGTAAACACTACAAATGAAGTGGATTCTGGGTTTTTATTTAGTCAGCTAAACACTCAGTTAGATTTTTAGGGAGAGTAAAAGAAGTATAATAAGGGATTTGATTTAGGTCATACCTAAATGGTCTAGTGGTTTTACCTGCTTTCTTTAATTTGAGTCTGAATTTGGTAATAAGGAGTTCATGATCTGAGCCACAGTCAGCTCCTGGTCTTGCTTTTGTT